>NDXB01015036.1:51322-79864 GCA_002631895.1 Agapornis roseicollis | reverse complement strand
TCCCCCCCCCCCCCCCCCCCAGCCTGAGGCCCTGGGGAGCTTCTCTGTGCTTTTCCTCAGTTAGCCCAGTGCTCTCTTTGGGGAGATGCAGATTCCCAGGTGGTGACTTTGAACACTTAGATAACATTTCCCAAGCAGAAGAGTTGGGAAACACATGTGGGTGTGAAAGGCACATACAGAGAGACATTTCTGACATGAGTATTGAGTTCACAGAAGCCTCAGATCTATAAATAATTTGGGTCATGAAGCCTGATTGGAATAAACTCAGGCTTGAACCCACGTTACCTCCTGCTTCCCTCTCCTCTGTCCCCTTTTGAAGGGGACTCAGGCATGCAGCCACACAAGCAGGAGGTGTTTGCACATCCCGGAGAAGAGGAATCATCTGAGTGCGTGATACCAGCACTTTAATGTATTGGGAAAGGTGAGATCCAAGTGAGATGGGAACAGAGATCTGTCTCCTTGCACCTGGAGCTTTGCTTGAGTTGAGGGAAGGGATGGAGGAGGAAAATGTCTCCAGATGATTAGGACTCGGAAAACATGAGCAGAGAAAGCAGTCTTGGCTCTGGTTGCCTTGATGCTCTGTCTGCATTGTGCTCAGCAGCAGGAGGGAGACTCTGGGATGGGGTTGGTTTGCTCCCATGGGGCTTTCCTATCTCTTTGAAGTTCAAAAGGAAGAGTAAATCTGAACAGCAGGACTTTGCACAGCAGGGCTGCCTCGGTGGCCCTTGCTGGAGGGGAGGGGGGAACTATGGGGATTGCTCAGGTACTTGCAAGTGACTTATCTACTGCTCAGTGTTACCTCTTTACTGGAGCCTTCAAGCAGCGTCCAGTGGCAGCATCAGATGAGATGCTGATGTGATGCCACCAGGCTGCTTGTCACCGGTCCCCCTGGTTTGTTCCCTTCCCATTGATCTTATGGCAGCCTGCCTAGCTCTAGGCCCCTCTCTGGCACTTCATAGACAAAACATCTGTGCCTGTGGAAATTCATGGAATGGTCTTGGCTCAAGTAGGCAGTGCTGAGGAAAAACCCTCTTGATTGCAGCACATGAGCTCACTGTAACCAGCCCTTCAAACTGAGTTTTCTCCCCCACTGACCTGAGTTTTGTAAGGGCAGCCCCAGATTTGATTAGCAAGTGTATTTAATGTTTAGTTAGACAGCATAATTCTGGAAAGGATGGATTTTCTCCTCCCTCAGAGACCAGATCATTTGTTCCTGAGGAGCTGTTTTGCTCCAAGCCACTCAGCCTGATAGCATCCTGACTTTGTGGACTGAACCCATCTATCAGGGCTTCTCCCTGCTATCTTTGGGGTAAAAGTCAAGGTGATGCCCTCCATGACAGACAGATTTTCTCCTAATTTGGGAAAAAATGCATCAAGAAAATGTGAAAGGAGAGAAGGAGACTGGGATATGAGGGAGCCTCCAGGTAATGAAGTTAATTGGATATGCTGATTTGAATTGAATGTGCATGTAAGGGCTGTCATTAGCTTCCTCACGGACATACCTGTGATTTAAAGGAAACATACTTAATGGGATTACTGTTTCACTTTAATTTCAAGGGGGTGACTTCCCATGCAGAGAGCAGTGAGCTAAATCCCATTCGTTGTCTTCCTGCCTGCGGAAGGTGTGTGCAGGGAAAGCCACATCTTCAGCCTGGGTTTCTCTTCCTGCAGATGGATACAGGGTGAGGAATCCTAGCCAGAGGTTCAGGCAGGTCCCCTGAGTCTGCATTAGCAGATTCAGATCCCAGGGACTGGGTGTTGATCCTCAGCAAACCACTTGGCTTCCCTGTGGTCTGTTCATGACCTGCAAATGGCTGTGCTGCACCTCACCAGCTGATGTTGAGGGAGATGAAGGGGTACCTTCCTCCCAGAAGGATTCCACACAGGGCCTGAAGGGCTCTGGGAGATTTGTTATTTCTATTCCGGATTCTTCCAGAGATTGCTGTGCCTTTTCCTCCCTGGGAGTCGGAGGCAGAGCGTGTAGAGCCATCAGCAGCATCGGTAACCCTGTAAAATGCTACTGCAAGAAAGGATGTTTGAAAGGGTGATGGCAGAAGCGGCACCCACCTCATCATGTACATCTCACCCTTTTTAGGCTGGTGTGAATGGAGAGTAGCCTGGTTTTAGTTGAACTGGATTAGAAAAAGTAAATCCTTCTTGCAAACAGTATTTGGAGGAGGCACACACAGAAAATCTGGGCTCGTGTGGCTTTAGCTTGTCCTGTCTTTAGCACTGCTGAGTATCTTGCATGTGGAAACTTCCTCTATTACCAGGTCTTGGAAGGAAAGACCCCACAGAGCCATGGACAGCAGGAGGTAGGGGAAAGCTATTTACACTGTACCATGCTGCAGCCTCATTCAGAAGCTTGCTGCCAGTAGCAGGTTTTCTACTATATTTCCAGTGCTGGAGCAAGAAATCCCTGCTGCAGCCTTACGGGAAGCTTCAATGGGAAATGCCCAAGAGCTGCAGGTGTCAATGGGGAAAACGTGGCAAATCTGCAGAGATGCATCTTGGCAGTGAAGGCTGCTCTGTGTTGTCTTTGATTCCTGTTTCAGGCAGTAGATGCACTAACGCTCCAGTGCGCATTCCCAGCGCTGATAGAGTTCTGTTTTACACAAAAGCAATGTTCTTTGATAGTCTGCACCCTGAAGGGCTGGAAATCCTAGCATGAAAGGAGCAGTCCTAAGGCTCCAGGTTTGGCTGGGCTTTTCTCTTTGCCACTGCTAGGTACAAAGACAAATGTGCCCAGCCAGCGCGTTGCACCTCCTGACCTAGGGCATCATGTCAGGATCCCATCCCATCCATTGCCTCTATGGGACACAGCCCTCAGGAAGGTGCTTAGGGATCCATCTCCCATCATGTACCTGCATACACTGGGAGGAGCTGCTGCTCTCGAGGAGTTAATGGGTGTCCTTGCATCTAGGATCTGGGATGGGGAATCAGTCCCTTCATGCATGGTCTTATTCAGCTGTTCTTCTGGCAGCAGTCATTTCATCATGAATCAGACTCATTGAAACACTCAGAATGAAAACAGACAGGTAATTTAATCATGGAAAGTTCCTACAAAGGGATTCAGTGCCTTCTAATGGGAGCCTGCTGAGGGAAACTGGAAGGGAATCCAGCTGTATCTTACCTCTGGTATAGGCTGGGCAAAATGCCTGACAAACTTTAGTACAATGGGTGTGTTGGAGCTTCCTGTCATGTTGGATCCTTGAATGGCTCATACATGGGTGCTGCACTGCAATGTAGATGTGACACAATGTGGTATTTTGCTAATCTCTTAAGACAATGCAGAGCTGGTGACTGCAGTTTGTACTATGGGGGAATTAGACACGGTGCCTTTGCAGGGAGGCTGCAGCTCCCTGACTTGAGCAGCATTCTGCTGCATCTCATGGAGCAGGGATGTTGGATGTTTCACTGTTCAGGGATGCTGATTGGATCTGCAGATGCTCTCATTAGGCACTTTTTGAGCCATATTTGTAAACGTCTATCAGGAGTGATTGAGGAAAGTGCTGTATTCTTCACTGTGAAGGTGCTGAGGCGCTGGCACAGGGTGCCCAGAGAAGCTGGGGCTGTTGCATCCCTGGCAGTGTTCAAGGCCAGGTTGGACTTGAACTGCTCCAGTGGAAGGGGTCCTTGCTTGTGGTGGGAGGTTGGAACTAAATTAGCTTTAAGGTTCCTTCCCAAATGACTTCTCCAGCTCCAGGTGTGTGAGTGTGTGATCTGTCCTCCAGGTCTTGGCTGTCTCTCAGGTGGCTGAGCATGTCTCTGATCCTGGATACCTCTGGTTTCCATTGCACCTATGTGCTTCTCCCCATACCCACCTGCTCCCTGTTTCACTGTGCCCTCACCCATTCCCACCTGCCCTACTTTCCTCTGTGTCTTTCTTCTAAACCCTTCCCATGCCCTTTGATCATGTTGTCAGAAAAGAAAAACTGGTAGTGTTAGTGGACATAAAGAACCACAGCCACCAGCAGCCCAGCCCCATCCTGCTCTTCTCTCTTGTGTCACTGGTGCCTGGAGCCTGGGTTCAGGGGTGAACCAGACCTGCAGGGTTGGGAATGTGCCCCAGTTCTGCTGCTGAGCCAATAGATGTTTGGCACTGGTAGGGCACCTGCAAGTTAGGCAGAGGAATTATTTCTCTCCCCAAACATCAACAAGAAGCTTCCTGCTGTGGAGATGATCTTTTTTCTCCTTCCGCATTCACAGGAATCATCCTTCTTCCCTGACATCATCATTTGTTGTCATGGAAACCAAACCCTCAGGAAGAGAGGCATTGGAGCATCCTGGTGTCCATGGGTGCATGTCAGGCACCATGCACTGGGTACCCATGTGGGTACAACACACACCATGGTCCCTCTATGGGACAGGAGAGCAGTGGGCTCTGCTCTCTTCTTGTCCTGCAGTCTCTGAGCAGCGTGGAGCAATCTCACAGGCTTTGTAAGAGACCCCAGGCTGCTCCCAATGCCTATGGGGGAGGCAGGAGGGTGCAGGCAGCACCCACCACCTTGTACAGGGCTCCGACTATGTCCCAAGACACCCATAACAGGCACAGCTCCAGGCTGGAGGAGGCATCATAGACGCAGTGCTGTCTCCAGCACAGAGCCACGATTCCCAGTTGGAATTGGCCTGTACAAGGCTTGTCCAGTGGTATCTCTCTTTATTAGCCCTGTCTGACCTCATTACTAGAAAGAAGCTCAATTTAACGAGCTGCTGGTGCCCCAAGGGAACTCTGAAAAACAGTTGTTTCTCACAAAGGCTGCTGATCCTTCATGTGCAGTGTTTCCATTCCCATTCGCCCATTAATCAGGTGCTTGTGTGGAAGTGACTGTGTGCCACTGACAGCCCAGTGTCCTGGCTATTAATTCCCCAGCGGAGTTTGCAGGCTTGTGCCTATGTCCATCGCATGGGCTGGCATGGAGATGGCAGTGGTGCATGCATGAGCAGTGGCTCTGGCAGCAGTGAGGGTCGCTTGGGTTTGCATCGTAACGTGGTGTGATGCAAGGCACTGATCTCATCCCGGTGTCAGCGCACCTCTAGCTCTCCGTATTTCATGAAGGCATTGAAATACCCTAATTTGAACAGTGCAGCTGAAGCAGGATTTGACCTTCTGCCTTTTTCTGTGGGATTTTCCTTTCTGAAAGTTCAGGGCTCGTGAGCCAGGCTTGGGCTGCCTGCTTAATCCTGCCAGAGGCAGCCTGCGACTGCCTGCCTGTGGGTGTGAAATCAGATTCACACCTGGTGTTCTGGTATGTCACTAAGAACTCAGAGGGCAAGGAGAAAAAGAAATCCAGAAAGTACCTGTTTGTGTATGCAGTATGTCTTTACATGGCAGGAGGCATCAGGGCTCTTTCCAAGAGGAGGATTTATTCGGAGGAGGGTGAGGGGAGCCTCTCTTCTCTAGGAGTGTGAAGGTATCCTTGTATTTCCAGCTGGGATGGCACATTTCTCAGATAAATCTTAAGATACTTAACAACCTGCTTCTTACCTCCTGGGCACATGAAGCAAGAAAATAGTTGTCCCTCTCTGCTGTGCCGTTCTGCCTCTTCTGAAGGCTCAGGCTTGTCCAAGCTGGTTCTTGGTACCTCTTTGTACCACAGCCAGGTAGTGAGTAATCAAGCAGCAAAAGGGGATGAAGCAACCCAGCTCAGCATGAGGCTGCAGCAGATGGCATAGAATCCTAGAATGGTTTGGGTTGAAGGGACCTTAAAGCTCACTCAGTTCCAGTCCCCTGCCATGGGCAGGGACACCTTCCACTAGAGCAGGTTGCCCAGCCTTGGCTCCCCCATCTGCTCTCACCTCCATGCCTGCCGGCTGCCACTGTTTGCAGCTCTGTAGACACCGTGTTGCAATCAAGTGGTTATCCAAATATGCAAAAGCTGGTGGGAAAGACAACGTAAATGGTTTGTTTATCCTCCTCCCTTCCCCTTTGCACAGCCCCCAAGGCCATAAATCATTAACTTTTGGAAGAGATGGCATCTCCTCAACAGCAGCCCCTGCTGTCAGGGATGGGATTTGTCACAGCTTGGGCAGGTTTTCCTGCAGGAGCAGGGAGTTGTCATTTGGTTGGGTGGATGGCTACAGGGAGCCCAGCCTGGGCTGGTTTCACCTTGCTGAATCCTCCAAATATGAAAGTAATGGGATGGCAGCAGCATCTCCCAAGTTTACGGCAGAGGTGGTGTTGTAGGAGGCTTCTGTGGCAGCAAGAGGGGATGGAGATTGAGTCTCATTCTTTGTGAGTTCACCAACTGCAGTGCAGAGGGAGCCTTTGCTTTACCTGAGCCCATACGTTGCTTGCCAGCTCTTTGCTGTGTCTCCAGATTGTGTGCTGAGATTTTGTATTAGATGCCTTTTCCTACCTCATCCTCCTCCCTTCCAAAGTAACATCAGAGTTTGGCTGCTATGAAATCACCTGTAATCTCTTTGTGCTTCTTCCAGATCCGAGCAGATGGTCCTCCCCATGGTGGAATTCAGTACGAGATGGTGACAGTTTTCAAGGACGGGAGCCCGGTCCTTCGCGACATGGCCTTCTCCATCGATCAGAAGTACCTGTATGTCATGTCAGAGCGACAGGTAGGTGTCTGCTTCCATGCCTCCGTGTCTGGGGGTTCCTTCTGTAAGAAGTGTGTTGGAGCACAGGGAGCTGAGGTTGTGTATTGAGCCCTGTGGATCAGCCTATGTAGCTGGAACACCAGCAGAAGCTCAGTTTTATCTGCCTCTGACCAGAGATGGTCATCAGCTTGCAAGGGAGGGAGTTGTGCCCATGTACTCTTGTCTACAGGTGATGGAAACAGAGTGAGCTGCTGTGGTTTGAGGCTCTGAACCATCCCTGTCTAGGTAACAAGATCCTGAGCCTCAGGCATTACGGATTCACTCCCTGCAGCGAGGCTGGCAGGCTGTGGGTTTGCATTGCTTTGTCAGAGCATCCTTTATGATGGCTCTATCTATTTCTTTATTTGCCAGTGTATTTTAAATGGCTGTGAGTGTGTGATGCTTGTGCACAGAGGTGGGACCAAGCGTGGTGTGGGCATGAGCTCTGCAAGCAGTGCTAGCACTGAGTAAGTGCTAAGTGCTGTGCTGTGCTGCCCATTAGCGTGTTGGTTCTGATGGTGCCCAACCTGGATCAAAAAGTGCAACCCAAATGAGTATGATGGGAATTAATGGCCGATGGTCCACAAGCACCTGCTGGGGAGCCAGCATGATGTAAATAATCTGGGACCTTCAGTTCTAATCTGAGACAAGAAAACACGTGATGTGCCCACCATTAAGCTGGATTTCTGGGTTCACTGAGTGTTGAGCATTTTACTGGCTATTACTTAGGACTGTGTAATTCAGATTAATCGAGCTGGTGCCTTGTGGGTGGTGGAGGCAGGAGAAGGGTTGCATCTGAAGGGTGCTATTAAATTGTTCTGTGTTGAGTTAACCCTCTGGTCACTAACAGCGTTCCACATCTGCTGGTAAACAACTATCTGTCCTTCCTCCCACCTGCTTCCAGAGGGATGCGATGGAGAGGTGTCAGTGGGAAGTGCTTAAAGATCTGCTGATGGAGATAAGAGAGCAAGCAGCTATCCTAACAGCTCGCTTTGCACTAGGGAGCTTACAGCTCCTCCCAAAGCCAGCAAAGCTATTTTGATAACCTGCAGCAAAACAAAAAGGTTGGGAAATACTTAAATTGGTTATAAAGGGATTTAAAGTCAGGGAATAAATTCTTTAGAAGGGTGCAAAGTCTTCTGCCTGCTGAAGGACTTAAACTGCATGAATCCCTCTGGGTAAAGAAGGCATTAGATGCTTTTTAGAGCAACTCAGTGATAGACACTTCTGCGAACAGCCACAGATTTAGGGTCCCATTCCGGTTTGGACATAGATGGTAATAGTGAGGATCTGTGCAAAATTTGGAAGTGAAATTGGAATGTTAATGCTGTGGTCATCTTCTCCAGGAGCCAGGTGCTCCTTCATGCTCTCACTGGGGAGGAAAGCATCCCGTGTGTATCTCGAACAGTTGAGAGGAAAATCCAGTGGGAATGCCTCCAAGTCCTCTTTTATGAGCCGTGAGCATCTTCATATGCATCAAAGTGCTAATTTGCTTAATTGTGAAACAAAAAGCAAAGGGAAGGGAAGGGAATTAGCAAATAATAGACTATTCCTGGAATGTTAATTCCATTTCCAGCCATGGCTCTGACAAAGCGCTCGCCTTGGGGGAGACTCCAGGAGCGCGGGGACATCATCTCTCATTCCTTGCGGGAATTGCTATGGGATTTGCCTTTTGCCCTTGTAGAGGTGCGTGCTTTGGGTCCAGAAGTCCCGGCATGCCATTACACATGGATTTCATCAGCTCCTGTGACCCCACTGCCCTAATCCTGGCAATGTGATAGTTCAGCAAAGTGAAGGGTAGAATATATTCTCCCTGCAGTGCTATATAAAGGAGCTTGATGATTGAAATGGGGTCAGAACTGAGAGAAGGAGAAAGGTCCATCAGTGTCAGAGGGCTGGTGGGAAAGGGTGGGAAGTGCCCTTCAGAAGTACTGGGAATATGCAGTAAAAATGTGTTCTGAAGCCTTGAAATCTGGAGCAAAATGCAGTTCTGCCACAGTAAAATGACACAGAGAGCAGCTGTGCTAAACATTGAGGTGTTTCTATGGTGGGATTCAGCTGGTGAATGTGTGATCCCAATGCTGATGGGGAGCAGGTCTTTTGGTGTTAGTTAGAGACCCACAATGAGACATGATGCTCTGTGCTGATTATGCTGAATAAACTGGGATGTGTGGATGCTTCCCACAAAGAGTAGAAGCAACGTTTTGGTCTGAAGCCCATCTTCCTTCTGTGCTAGTGGCAGCCAGGATGAGCTTTATGCTGAAATGCATTTAGGAAAGGAGTCGCTTCATCCTGAAGTCTGGAGTTGTGGTTGTAGGCGAGTCCTTCCCCCCTCCCCCTGGCTCCCATCCCAGCCCTGTCTATGCCTCGCTCCAGTTTATCCGCAGTCCTTTTGAGCTCTCCGTGAGCCTTTCATGTTTCATTGCCAACTTCTTCCAAAGCGGAATATCTGACATTTGATTTCACTCCCACAAAGCACAGAAGCAACAGTTGCACAGCCCAGTCCGGGGGAGAGGAGGATAAAGAAACTTTGCTGCCAGCCACTTATTCCGAGTTCCTTAACCACATGATTTAAGAGGCTTATTAGGAGCTTTACAGGCTCTTCCTGCTGCACCTGGTTTCAGATAGCTCTTAGAGCAGAAGAGGAACATTCTCCCAGCAATAGGTCAGGGATAAATGACTTTAAAACTGCACGAGGGGAGCCTGAGCTGAGCTCTGAGGCAGAAGCTGTTCCCTGGGAGGGTGCTGAGGCGCTGGCACAGGGTGATGGCCCAGAGAAGCTGTGGCTGCCCCATCCCTGGCAGTGCTCAAGGAGGCAGGGGTTGGAGCTGGAGGAGCTTTCAGGTCCCTTCCAACCCAAACCCAATTGTGTGCTTCTATGGTTTTATGATTCTGATCCTATTTGAAGCAGAAATTCATTCCTCAGCATTGCTCTACCAAGCCAATGCTGTTTCTGCCCACAAGCTGAGTAAGGCTTGGATAGCACCTTGGATGCAGCTGAAATGGAGACATGTAGCCTTAGCTGAGCTACATTGGGTGCAAAACCAGTGACAAATATCCTGCTGACACCAACATCCCCCTGCCACAAGACTAAAAATCATCCCATTCCAATGCTGCATGTATTATGGAGCACACATCAAACACACACACACCCCTGCAGAAAACCTTCTCTAATGTCTTACATTCAGAGAGGAAGACTGCAAGGCGAAAAAGTGGCTTTATAATTCAGTCCTGAAGCATTAATTGTCTGTGTGTCAGGGAGGTGGCAGCGTTTTTAATGTATGAAAGCTCAGTGCATTTCAATTAAACCAGCCTTGTAGGATGAGAGCAGTTTTACGCCGCCAAACTACAACCCCTTCCCAGGCACTGTGTCTGCTCCCTGTGCAAGTTCAAGCTGTTGCAGCGCTGGTTTTGCATGCAGCAGGTTTGACTTCGCTCCCACGTACACCTTCAGCCGTTGCGAGCTAACCCTGTGAGAGGTGGTGGGCATACTTCAGCGCAGAGATTTATATAATCTCCTCATCATCATCTTGGCATCAGCAGAATTGGGGCCAAAGATTTTTGCAGCTCTTGATAGAAGAACAAAATTTGTTATTTTTAATGTAGGAGCAAGCGGAGGCTCCATCAAACACATGGCAGGGCAGGGATTGCCGTCTCCAGAAGATTTCACCACCTAATCAAGGGCTCTGTGCATGAGATTTAAACCAGCATGATCAAAATACTTGTAGGAGGGCTTGTTAGAAGTAATCCTGTGCTAGTGATGAGAAACGTGGCCCAAGAGAATCATAGAATTGCAGACTGGTTTGGGTAGGAAGGGAACTCAAAGCTCATCAGTTCCAGCTCTCTGCCATGGGCAGAGACCAGGTTGCTCCAAGCCCCCGTGTCCAACCTGGCCTTGAGCACTGCCAGGGATGGGGCAGCCACAGCTTCTCTGGGCCATCACCCTGTGCCAGCGCCTCAGCACCCTCCCAGGGAACAGCTTCTGCCTCAGAGCTCAGCTCAGGCTCCCCTCTTTGGGCAGGTTCAAGCCATTCCCCTTGGCCTGGCCCTGTGGGGCCTTCTCCAAAGCCCCTCTCCAGAGGTCTCTTCCCTTCCCAAACACAGAGCTGTCAGCCCTGATGCAGGGGTGTCTCACACCCATGGATTGTGAGTACCGGAGGCAGCGATGGGCACAGGGTGCAGGTAGGTGCAGAGGAGCCAGGCACTGGAGCAGGCACTCCCCTCCTCTCACTGCCTCTTGCAGACACACCGTACTAAGACACATTCTTCCATCCTGATTTTCCAACACCTCTTTCAGCTCATCACCCACCACTTGGTTGTGCTAATCACGTACAGTATTTGATGGAGGGCTGAGTTCATGGGCTGCGGGTCTGCTCCCCGATGGGTGAAACAGCAGCTTCCTAACGAGGTACCTGGCCAGCATGTTGCAAATGCAACATTCATCCTCCATAAGCAGCCTCCAAAAATCCCTGTGCATTTCATTGCCTCCAAAATATTGCTGCTCTCAGCTCATCAATAGTTACTTTGTGGTTTATTCTGCCATAGGGGAATGATTTCATTCTGGTTTTATACAGTATGTAGCAGCAGCATCCTGCTCTGTAGCTGGGAACCTCACCATTCCCCTGCTAGGAATAATGGCACATAATCATGCACATAACATCAATTAGCACAACCGAGCTTAGGAGGCCATAGACCTCTGTAGCTTGAGGTGTACTGAGGATCATTTGCACCTTGAGCGAGAATCCAGCTGCTCCATGGTCAGTCTGCTTGCATCCATGGTGCTGAGCCACGTGTGATGGTGATCCCCTCCATGCCCATTGCAGGTACCATTGCTTTAGGTGGATGCAAGGAGGGTTTAGACAGTGCAGGCTCTTTGTTAGTTTTAAGCAAGCACCCACCAGAGCACCTGAGGGATTTCTCATGGCCAATGGGACATTCTTATACCTGGTTGATGTAGTTCATAGACCTTTATGCAGAGTGGTATGAGTAGAACTGCACCTGGTAGGAGGCAGTGAAGGTGAATGCTGATCCCTAAAGCTTCCTCTCACACTGTGGTGAGAAGGGCAGTAGGAGGGTGGAGGTTATTTAGATTGAAGAGGTGGAAGTGGCTGTATAATATGCTTGGAGCTGCTTTACCCTTGCCTTGTCTTTTCACCAGTAAGGACCAGCGTTCTAGTATCATTACTGTGGGGCTTGGAGTAAGCTGCTCTAGTGGAAGGTGCCCCTGCCCATGGCAGGGGGTTGGAACTGGATGAACTTTAAGGTCCCTTCCAACCCAAACCCTGCTATGATTGACCTGGTTACCAGCGTGTTGCATGAAAGGCAGTGCTGCTGGAGCTCGCTCAGACCTGTTGCTTTCCCCCTCTGAGTGCAGTTCCCCCCTCACTCTCCCATATACATCACTGTGGCTTTAGGTAAAGAAGCTGTCTTTTCATCTGCTCTGTTAGCTGTGAAATATTTGCTTTGCAAATGCCCCTGTGTCAGGAGCTGCAGATCTGCAGGAGCCCCTGAGGATAATTTGTTGTGTGTCTCTATGTCCTGTAACCCTGAGATGTTTAAGTCCTGTGGAAACTGCTTTGCTTTGGACTGATTGAGAGGGATGCAGGCGGGAACTGCCCGGATGATTTAGAAGAGGCTGAAATTGGGGTGAGGGCTGAGAAAAACAAGGAAGTCCACCAGTTCTGGAGGAGTGAGGCTGTAAATACTGGTGTGTCCTGAAAAGAACTGAGAAAACACAATAAAAAATGCAAGAGATGTGGAGAAAAGGGTCTGGAGTCATCAGGAGGGAAAAAATGAACTGATTAATTTATTACCTACGTTATCTGCTAGTTGAACAGCCAGTTAGCTGGATATAATGCTAGCAAAGGCTGAACCCCTGGGACAGGGACAACAGCTCAGCTAATCCTCCTTCCCATGAGCTACTCCACTGGGTCATCCTGTGCCAGCACCCATGCGGGTTAGGAGAGCTCCTCACCCCATGCATGGCTTGACCCCCGGTGTTCACAGCCTGGCTGGGACCTCCAGCTGCTCCAGCACATTGGGGTGTCTAAACACACTTATCCCACTTGTTTTCCTCCACAACCACTGCCAGAGAGGTGTGAAATAACCATAGGATGGGGCAAAGAGGGAGCAGAGCAGCGGGGTGAATGAGGGAGAGTAGGATGGGGAGCAGTGGGGTCCTTGCTGCAGAAGGAGCTGCTGGCCTGGAGGAAGGGCTGTGGGTTTATGCTGTCCTCTTCTATCACCCCCTGCTCATGCTGCACTCTCCTGAAATTTAGAAGTTGATGCACGTTTTGTCCATTTTCCTCCTATGGTCAATTAAGAATAATGGAGAAATTCAGCTAAAAACCTGTCTGAGATCATTAACACTATCTCCTGGAAAGAAGGATGTGTTAATAAACATCAGTTGAGCAAACACCCCCCAGCATGCAGAGCTGTGGCAGTGCTGGGGCTGGTGGGGCAGTGTCCGGGCTGGTTCTAGCATCTTCCCACAGCCCTTGCTGTGATTTATGTACAGACACAGAACTCAAAGGTGTTAAGAGCAGGAGTCTTTGAGGTGATGAATGCTTGCAAAGTGATGTCCTGGAAGAAGTGGTAATGTTAAAACTCAACACTGGGGACAGTGACTCATTTGGCTAAATGAGTTATATTTTAGACATGGCTCATATGGGTTTTTTTCCTTCCAAGTGCTTGCCAGGGTTGCTTTCAGGCTTTGTTTTGCTTTGCTTTTGCTTTGTATTAGTTTTTTTTTCCCCCTGCCAGTTTCAGCTGCAGGGTTCCCATGTGTTTGCTTCAGCATTTGCTTCCCTTTCCAATTCCTCCGCTTCCACAGACCCATTGTTTAAGTTTTAGGCAAGCAACCACAGTCCTGAAATATCCCCAGAATTCCCCTGATGTGCACGTACACACACACAAAGCTCAGCTCACCGGTGCACTGGGTTTGTATTCCCAAGGGAGAATATTGCTTGGAGGAGAAACCTGGACTGTGCCACTCAGAGCTCAGCTTGGAACTAGATGTTCATTAAGGTCCTTTCCAGCCCTACCTACTCCATGATTCTATGAAATTCAAAAGCAAACCTCAGACTCCTCTTTGTCTGTACTGGGGCTTTTGAACTTACTTTCTTCCCCCCTCTCTCAGGCTGCTGCAATAGTTTGTCTTCTCAGCAAATGAGTTTGGCAGCTATTCAGCCGGTGAGGAGGGGAATTGTTCACGCCGGGCGCTAACGGAAAAGGAACATAACTCACAATATGGTGAGGGGAGCCCTGCAATTGCACAAATTATTCTATTTTATACTTTAATTAGTTTGAATTAGCAATGGGACTAGATGCATAAAATGATCCAGTGAAGGGTGAAATGGAAAAAGGGATACGGTATGGAGTACTGCTTTATTATGATGCAGTTTGCAGGAAGGAAGGTGCAGATGATGTGCAGGCACTTGCCCTGCTGAATCTTCTCTTGGTGAGCTCAGACCTGAGGGCTCTGCAGGGGAGGAAGGCAGGTTGTCTCATGCACCGATGTCCTTGGACATAGGCCGAGGTCTGGAAGGCTCAGGACAATGTGGCACCTTTTCTGGTGGCTGTGAGTGGGGCTGGGAGCAGTGGGGAACCCCTCCAGCAGCCTTGGCTCCCGACTCTTCCCCAGACCTCAGCATCAGTCTGAACGCTGCGTCTCAAAGGGGCAGAAGGACGTAAGAGAGTTCAGGTCCACCCTGGATTTGAACCTCTGAGCATCCTTTGCCAAGTTCTATTTTCCCCCTCAAGGTTCTGAAAAGTTCTGCAAACTCAGAGGCTCTCAGTGTGCTTTTTGGTTGTTGTTTCATTCGAGTTGAGGAAATAAAACTGCAGAGATTCCTGTGATCATTTGGAAAGGAGCAGGGCTAAAAAATGCGATCTAAGGCCCAGTCCAAACCTCTGAAAGCACTCGGGACCCTTAGGCCAGAGCCGCTGGCACAGCTTTAAGGCAAACAACTATTGAGGTTTCAAAGCAAATCCCCACCAAACTATTTGAAAAGTTCAGAAATGTTCAGGGAAAAAGTTCCTGCAGATTCCAGGCAGGTTGAAAATGATGGATGGGCCCCCGGGGAATTGGCTGTAATGGTTTAAGTTAAGGCTGGTTGCAAAGCAGGCAAACAACTGTTTGTGGGGTTTGCTCTTGTTCTCCCTCCTCCCTCCCTGGCACACCATTTCCCCTGTTAAAACTTCATGTTCTAGAGCATGCCAGGCTGTGGATGTGGAGGAATCCCAAGGGATTCCCTGGGAAGCCTGAGACATTTCTGGAGAGCGATTCAGCATCCAAGATGAAAATCCTGAGCACCAAACCCAGGCAGGGCTTGGCCAGATTTGTCCAGACCCCTCCATCCCCATCCCTTTGCTGTCCTCAGGAGCCACTTGAGAGCTCTGGCATTCCTGCCTGGTGCTGGTGAGGAAAAGGAGCTCCATCAATAATGCTGTATTTATTTTAGCAGCACACAGGAATGTGCCCAGCAGACTAAACACTGCAGCCTCCCCCTGCACCGCGGGGCTGGGGGCTCCGTGCCAGCCCTGCCTGTGCCCAGGGCTCTGCTCAGGACCATCCCCTGCCAAGTGTGCCAGGGGCCAGCCCCTAAGGAGCACAGAGCTGGGGAGGAAAAATAACAGGGAAGGTCCTGAAGGTTCCTGTGCGAGTGAAAAGAAATCATTTTCCTTGTAATCGAGCCTAGAAAGTGCTCCTTGCACCAGGAGATGGTTGGTTTCCCTCTTTGTTTTTCCTACGCGTTTCCCTGCCTGCTCAGTTATCACAGCTGCCTCATTTTCCCTGGCTTCTTTGCAGCAAACACCACCAGGCTGTGGAGGTTTTGCTATCAGCTAACAGATTTATCCTCCCCAAAGCCCTGTGAGATGGAGCACCAATATCACTTTTTAGATGAGAAATTGAAGCGGAGAAATGCTACGTGACCTATCCTAAGTCACACAGGAAATTTATGGCAGAGGAAGAGATTGAACTGAAACCTCCCAAATCCGTAGTCTCAGAAGGACGGACCATGCTTCATTTCATCATTGTTCGGTTTGGTTCTCCATCATCACACTGGAGTGACTATAGGAAGAGAAGGCAATGGTCAACGTTTACAGTGACAAATAGTTTCTAAAGTCTTCATCAATGTAAGCAGCAGCTCCCCAGCTGCAGCTGGTCACAGGGACTCTCAGAAGTGTACCTATAAAAGAATAACCCTTCATAAACCTTTTACAAGGGCCTGTAGGGCCAGGCCAAGGGGAATGGCTTGAACCTGCCCGGGGGGAGACTGAGCTGAGCTCTGAGGCAGGAGCTCTTCCCTGTGAGGGTGCTGAGGCGCTGGCACAGGGTGATGGCCCAGAGAAGCTGTGGCTGCCCCATCCCTGGCAGTGCTCAAGGCCAGGTTGAGGGGCTTGGNCTGGCACAGGGTGATGGCCCAGAGAAGCTGTGGCTGCCCCTGGCCTGGCAGTGCTCAAGGCCAGGTTGGACACAGGGGCTTGGAGCAAGCTGCTCTATGGAAGGGGTCCCTGCCTGTGGCAGGGGTTGGAGCTGGAGGAGCTTTAAGGTCTTTTCCAACCCAAACCATCCCATGATTCTGTGATAAACGGGATTTCAGTGAACAAAATCACTCTGAAAGCATTTAACCATCATCAGTAAATCCCCAAGTGCCTGTTGCAATGGGGAGGATGCTCGTTGAGGTGGGGGCAGCAGCCGAGTCCTCAGGAGCCTGGGGAGCATGTTCCCCTCCCAACAAAGCAGCTGAAAGTGGCCATGGCCAGCAGCACGTTTCCAGGCTTGAGTGAGCAATAGGGAGATCTGTTATGGCAGTCTGTGAGTCTGAAATGAGATTCTGTGAGCATTGTTGCTGCCTGGGAATACTGACAGATTCCAGGGTTTTATTCTTCCCAGACTGGGAATGTTTTTTCCCCAAATCTCATTGAACTCTGGCAGGGACAAAATGCTGCTTCTGATGGCAAAAACTGCAGCTCAGGTAGGATTTTGCCATTTCTGTGTTGAAATGCCCATGTCATATAGAGCATCTCCATATCTCTGTCCTTCCCAAGTACATACCCAATAGCATCGTGGATTTCCGCTGCTCCTTGGCTGTGCAGGCAAAGAGGGGCAGAGTATTTTGTGAGCAGGGGCTCAGCCAGGTTTCTGCTGAGTTTGCAAGGGCTGAACAGAGAAGCAGGGCCATTCTAACCCAGGCTTCCCACCATGACTGCTCCCCTTTCCTTGTTAGAGAAAACTTGGGGTTATTTTAACCCAAGAGGTGGCAGGAAAATGTCGTGCTTCAGATGATGCTCCCCTTCCAGTCTGCTGACTGCAGCCCAGAGGGCTGCTCAGTTGCAAAGGAGTTGGCACGGGCACTTTGAAGCGTGCTGGAAGCTGGCATGTACAATACTGCTTTACCCAGCCTTATGGAGCAAAACAGTGCTTCAGATGTGTATTGCTCAAGTCAGTGGAGGAAGAAGAAGGTTTTAGGTCAGTGGAGGAAGTCCAGTGTGTTCGTGCAGCACTGGGTTCTGATGGTGATAGGAGTATTTTAAGTGATAAGCACTATTCTGAAGTCATGCCATGAAAACCAATGACACATTGCCTCCTCCCCTCCCTGGCTCCACTTCAGAGTGTGTCTCTCCAGTTTTCCTTGCAACACATATTTGTCTGCTCCATGCCCTTATGGTTGTTTAATTAGTATTCATGTTTCCTTTCAAATAGAAACTGAGTTGAGTGCTTGGAGCTTGGAGTCACTTGTGTTGCATGGGCGGGATGGTGCCTGCTGCTCTCCCACTCGTGGTATTGAAAGACCTGGAGGAGACTGAGTTAGGTTGTCAAGACATCAGAGATGCTTTCAGATAACTGAATAAAAAGACCTGCTTGGAATCCCAGTAGATAAATAAGAGGATATGAGTAGTACAGGGGCCCACACATAAGACCCTGCTAAGAGGGACTCTTAGCAGCTGGGATGATGGGAGACAAAATGTCAAGGCCAGGTTAGATGGGGTTTGGAGCAAGCTTATCTAGTGGAAGGTGTCCCAGCCCATGGCAGGGGGTTGGGACTGGATGAGCTTTAAGGTCCTTTCCAACCCAAGGGATTATTTCCCTTCAACTCAAACCAGTCTGTGGTCCTTGTTCCGGTGTTTGCAGCTGTGAGTGGAGTCTCCCCCTGTTAGGCCCAGCTGCACTGGGGATGCTCTAAACATGTGAGCATCTTCCATCTGATCTCCATAGGAAGGATGTATTTAGCACTGTGGTTCATGAATGATATTTTCATTGTCTCCTAACAAGCCACAGTTGTTGCAGGCTTTTTCCCATCCCTCGAAGAAGTGACTCACAGGCAGGCAACTGTCAGTGTCTTGGGCGCTATTAATATCTCCATAAGAACATGACGATAAGTATTTTATTTGGGGAGGAATCAGAAGGGAGGATGGGTATTGAAAAATAACTCTTCCTCGTGTGGCTGAGCCTTCGTGTGAGTGAGCTGACAGTCCTGCCCACAGAAGGAATCTGCTTAAAATCCTTCCATCCCAAAAGAGCTGACCACACTAGAACAGCGTTAGTGAAGAAGCTGTGCCAGAAGCAGCGTTCCTGTGACTGCGGAGAGGAGTGTGCAAACTCCAGTTGTTAGGCAAAGGCAGGCTGGGTTTTTCCATTTTAGGATTTGCTTTCAGTGAGTGTGGTCCAGGCTGGTGGCCTTGGTTTTGTGGGAGGTGGCAGGGGGTTGGAATGAGATGGCCTTAAGGTCCTCTCCAACCCAAACTATTCTGTGGCTCATACCCAGCTCACTCTCTGTTGTGTCATCCAAACAGGATGCTGAAGGAAGCGTTGAACTTGTAGGAGAAGCATCCCTGTAAGGCAGCAGCATGTTATTGAAGGGTCTGGGTTTAGGCTTTGTATAGGTGCAGAACTGCTGCAGCAAGGGATGCGGAAAACTATACCCAATCCAATGAAGGACCTTGATCCATCAAAGTGTTGGAGGGGATGGCTCAGGGCTCTCCTGCTACTTACAGGGGGGCAGGGGGACTTGGGACCACAGTCCCATCCTCAGAGAGACCCCCTGAAACACCCCCCTGTGCAGGGATGGGGCTGCATTACTGCACAGGAGTGGAGCTGCTCACCCCAGCTGGGTGGTGAAAGGAGAGGTGAGAATGTCAGTTAGATCCCAGCTGGCAATTTCCTATCCTTTCCTAATGGACATAACTATAAATTTTCCTGGCTTGGGTCAGTTGAAATTGGAGGCTTAATGCTATAGAAGGGCAGGTTTTTATTTTACTTTTGTGCTCTGCATTATCACATTGATGGCAGCAGTGGAACGGTCTTGAATTATGGGTGACCAGAGAAAAAGAAGGCATCTCCTTAGCTCCCTGTTGTTATTGTCTTTGGGTGCAGAGCAAAATGTGTAGGCTTCAGGCTAGATTGTGTAAATCTCGTTAGAAAGCCATTCCCAGCTAATGAAACCCTGGGAGAGAGGGATTTGGCTTCCTAGCTTTCAGCCTTGTAGCAAAGGCTGGAATAAATCCATCTTGGGTTATGTGTAGGCTGTTTTCTCCCCTCTCCCCCATTGCAAGTGTGTATTTATTGGTGGAGTGGAGACGCTGTCGCTGTTGTTTGAGATCAGCTGCGGGTCAGCAATTTGTTGCTTCTGCACCTGAATGATTTCAGTGGCAATTATCTTCCCTTCAAAGAAATCTCACCTGGTCTCTAATCCTCCTATGGAAACGGGGAGCAGACATGTAAATAGGTTTGGCTCCCCCACTGCGAACCGCTCTGCAGCTTGCTTGGCAGTATGTAGTAATTCAAGGGGCCAGAGCTGTTAAGGAAAGCTGTTGAAACGAAGTATCTGAGATAAATGCATCTCATCTTTCCCTGTTTGCGTAGGCTGAGAATGTGCCTGCCAGAGCCATAGATCCCACTTGGGGTCATGTTTGTTTGGCTGTGACTTTGTTGCTCTAAGCATGGGTTTACCAGCTCCTGCTGGGTGAAATACGATTGGCTTTGTCCTCCCCTGCTTGATGGCCCTTGTGGTGTTTGCTGGAGTTTTGAGTGCATCTGCTGCGTTGCTGGGGTTGTGAATGCAAATGTGAGGTGGACATTTCATAACACAGGCTCTGCTCTCCGCTCCAGGACATGCTGCTCCTCTGGAGGTCAGGGGGGTGATTTGGAGACCCTGACATGCAGGGCCTGCTGTTGTGCATGTACCTTCATAGATCTATAATTCCTCATGTTCAAGCCCATCCTTGTACTGTGCCTTCCCTTCCCACTGCAGCATCTCACTGCAGACACTGAAGCAGAAGTGTTTATTGCTCTGCTCTCTGCTTTTTCTTGTTTCATCTGTTCTTGCTCACCCACCTTGCCTAATGCATAGAGACACAGGGGAACTTTTTCCCCTGTTTCTAGACCTTACTCAGGATTTTCTCTATGTCATCCAAGCACCCCTTGGGTTTTGCTGCAGGGAGCAAGGCTGGAAGGACTGGGAGCTGGTGCCCAGCAATGGATGGGGACAGCCCAGAGCAGAGCACAACAGCTTGGGCATCGGGGCAGCACAAAGGGAAGTGCTGGAGGACCCCCTTGCCATGGGCACAAGGCATGCCCAACAAGTTGGTGGAGTGTTTCAGGCCATCAGCATTTAGTGGATATGTGCTTTAGTCAGACAACCTGGGACCTTCACTGGTGTAACAGAAGATACTGGTGGAAGCAAATCAGTGGAAGTGGGACACATACAGCCCTCAGTAGGGACTGTCTGCAACAGCTGAGATGGAAATCTGGTAGTGCAGCAGCATCCAGGCCCTTCCCTTCTGGGACAGCACAGGCTGCTGGAAAGATTTGCATTGTTTTGCATTCGCTTTATCTCCTGTCTGTCCCAAAGAATAGAGGGCATCCTCTGCCTATAATGAAGTCTCTGAAGGTTTGAATACTTTTTTCCTACTCTAACTGCAATCTTTTTTAATGTTTTACAGCCTCATGTCATGGAACTGAATGCATTTTATTTAGAAAATAATATTTTGTGCCACTTTGTATTTTCAATTTTTCTTCAATTAGACTTTGAGGGCTTGATGGCTTTGTCATTTTGATGTGCGCAGAAGGCGGCAGCATCCATCCCTCACAGCAGTCAAGGCCAGGCTGTACACAGTCTTGAGTGACATGGTTTAGTGTGTGGTGTTTCTGCTTGTGGCAGAGGGGTTAGAACTGGATGATCCTAAGGTGCTTTCCAGCCCAAACCATACTATGATTCTATGATCAGAGCAGCCAACAGGGCTTGAGCTGAACCTTGCTCTGTGCCATCACTCCACCACCTCCTTGCCACATGCGGTTTGCTTTGCAGACTCACCCAGCCTGTGCTCTCATGCCCCTGTCCTCTGCTGGGTGTGTATCTGGGAAGAGGAGCATCCCTCAAGTCCTTTGCCTTTTCCCTGCCTGCAGCCCCTGGGTCCAGCCATCCCATGTCCTTTTNCACATGCGGTTTGCTTTGCAGACTCACCCAGCCTGTGCTCTCGTGCCCCTGTCCTCTGCTGGGTGTGTATCTGGGAAGAGGAGCATCCCTCAAGTCCTTTGCCTTTTCCCTGCCTGCAGCCCCTGGGTCCAGCCTGGGAATCCGGACAGAGGAGCAATGCTGCTCCTGTTTGTCTAAATTTGCTCTTCTTCTCTCACCTTGAGAGAGCAAGTCTGGCACCTTATCGTAGGGGGAGATGTCCAAGGTTACCAGGAGCAGGGTCAGCCCAGAAGGGTGTCTGGTATTTTCTATATGCTCATCCCTATGGGAGAAGTAAAGCGCATTGTTCAGAGCAGAAACATGTTGGAATAAACCACATGTATTGTCCTGAGGCTTCAATGCAGACAGTATCTTGAACTCCAGCCCATCCTGGTCCGTGGTGCCCTGGGTGGAGGGGGTGCAGTTGGTACTTGCTGTGCTGTGTGCAGAGATGACACCTTAGAACCATAGAATCATGGAACAAACCTCGTGGTTTGGCAACTTTACTGTAGCCCCTGAAGCTTTGCTGTGTAGTTTCCAAAGATGCTCTTTCTGGTGACCGCCCCTTCACCACCCTGCCTGTGTGCGACAGCGGGGCTGGTGTGCTACAACTGCCACGGGACAGTGGTTTTCTTCTTTGGGGGAAAGGGCTTAAAGCTCTTTTTCTTTTCAAATTAGAGAGTTTGGGATATACTTAGGAGGGTTCATTTCTCACACTGGTGGTCAGGTTCCTAAATTATTTTTGACAGCCGTATGTAATGATATACAAATGGGAAAGTGATGGAGTAGCAGAAAATTGACTGGCAAGGACAGCGTAATGTAGTTAGAGAGCAATACTCACTAAAAAGCTGTGGAGATTATGGCAGTGTTCTTGGAGCACACGAGTAGCAGGTCCATGGTCAGGCTGTGAAAGCAGTAATGATACGACTCTGTGACCTTTAAAGCTACTTGGGGCATTCAAATGCTTTGGTTTCTCAAGGCTGTATAAAATCACACAAACCAGTCATGCCTGAGAGTTTCCTCCTAGGTTTCTGTAGTATTTAAACCATTTGAAGAGCCCTGAAATGGTTCAGAGCATGGGGAACTGAGGGCTGCTCGTGTGCAGGGTCTGCGATGGCTGCGCTGAATGAATCTCCCCCAGCACTGCCCCAAAGCTCACTGTAGGGACAGGCCAAGGGGAACGGCTTGAACCTGCCCCAGGGGAGCCTGAGCTGAGCTCTGAGGCAGAAGCTGTTCCCTGTGAGGGTGCTGAGGTGCTGGCACAGGGTGATGGCCCAGAGAAGCTGTGGCTGCCCCATCCCTGGCAGTGCTCAAGGGCAGGTTGGACACAGGGGCTTGGAGCAAGCTGCTCTATGGAAGGGGTCCCTGCCCGTGGCAGGGGTTGGAGCTGGAGGAGCTTTAAGGTTCCTTCCAACCCAAACCATTTGAATACTCAATGAAAGCAGGCAGAGAGGTGGGTGGGCATCATAGGAGCTGGAAACCCATTTTCTGCGCAGGCAGAGCCGCTGCTGTTGGATAATCACGTCAGTGACACGCGAGGTGCAGGGGGCAGAGCCGAGGTTGGGCCATTGAAACGAGGCTCGCGTGTGCCAAGGAAACAAACAGAAAGGACCAGTCAAAGCTTTTCAGTGTCACTGACACCCGCGGCCGTGCCAGCGCCGCCAACAAAGCCCGCGTTGTGGCAGAGCACAGCCCGCGGGCCTGTTTGCAGCGGGCAGATGCGGCGCTGCCCACCCTGCTGTGCCGCGGGCAGTTGGCCACGTGAAGCCCCTTTCAAGGTGGATGGTGGGACACATCCCCCCATGCAGCCCGGGCCTGCCTTCTGAGCAGGGAGGGTAAACGGAACGCGGCCTCCATGTCCCTGTGCGTGCCAGGGGTGGCAAGTGGCCAGGGGATGGGGAGATGCTGTAGGGCAGAGGGAGCTCCGGCTCTGCCTTTGCAGTGGGCAGAAGACAGGAGGTGCCACCAGGACACTGGTCCCCAAGCATTCTGGGGCGAGTTTGCTGCAGAGCTTGTCCGTGCTGCTGGAAAGTGATGTGCAGAGACCTTCATCTTAACAGGCTTTGTAGGAAGAGCATCAGCTTCCTTGAGGCAGCCAGGGAATGGCCACAGCTCTTGAGCCAAGGCTGCAGCCCTCGTGCTGCGCCCCATTCCACTGCTCTCATCCTTAAACTGAGGATAATGTTTCATCTGCTTCTGGGAGCAGCTGTGCTCTATTGTTCTGTGTGCACACATGCTGCCCATTCCAGAAGGGCTACGACTTCTCTTAAAGCCCCTGGGCATGCCAGAAATGTAGGGGACACGCTGCCATGCAGGATGCAATGTGCTGGTGACCATCAGGTGCAGCTCAGGTCCCTGGTTTTGATTTGCTCCATTATGGTACATGCAGCAATGGAGCAAGGCAAGGGTTAAGCACAGGGCCCCTCTGGAGAAAGGGAAATAACCAGTGTGGCAGGGAGCGAGTGGTGAGGTCCATTGCTGGGCTCCAGCTGCCTCCCATACATATGCTGCTCATTTTTCATACTGAACACAGCTGCCGCCAGCATCCCTTCCCTACCCCTGCTCCTGCCAGTTTTATGAGGAAAGAATAAAGAGGGGAAACACATAACTGCAGAGGTTCATTTGCCAATTGTCAGCCTGCCGGTGCATCAGAAATAGAGTCATTGCTCTGCCTCCTCCACGGCGCCGGGGCTGCGCAGGCATCTTTTCATTAGCAGCATTATTTATTCATGGCCCCCCCAAGCTGCTCTCCTTTTTGGAGGAAGGGACCTGCTGATGCTCCTGTTTTTCCCAGGGTGGCTTTGGCTGTGATTAGCTCTCTCTATGTGCGGGTGGGATGGGAGAAGCTGCCTTTCCTGGAGACATCAGTGAAGCCTTTCCCATTGCCGGCGGGCTGTGATGGATCGCATCAGCAAGGGCAGGCTCAAATGATGGGATCTGGCTGCTTGCTGGCTGCCCCTTTTCCTTGAGCTTGGTAATTAGAAGCTCTCAGGGAGAGGTCACACATGGAGTGGGCCTATTAACCCTGTCCCTTGCCAGCTACCCTGCAGAGAAATGCCCTTGGAGCAGCAGCTCTGGTGCAAGCTTCCAGCAGGAAAGCAGCTGATGGGAGGCAAGATGTTTTTCCACCTTATCCAGGTGGGGATTCACTTCCCATGAGAGTTTTGCAGATGCAAAACATAATGCTAGGAGCTTTGGTAGCCTCATCTTTTTCGTGTGGTTGTAAGAACCACTGTGGTGGCTCCCTGTGCCCTATACCCTGGTAGAGCAGGAGACAGAAAGCAGGTCACATAGCCACTAGTCCTTCTGGTGGGTATTAGGAACAATTCCTGCCCCAAAGGGTGCTCAGGCATTGGAGCAGGCTGCCCAGGGCAGGGCTGGAGTCACCATCCCTGCAGTGTTCACATACCATGTAGATGAGGCCTCAGTGTCATGGGTTAGTGATGGCCTTGGCAGTGTTGGGAATGGTTGGACTGGATGAGCTTAAAGGGCTTTTCCAACCTGGTTGATTCTGTGTGTATCCTCTATGTGTGTCCTCACTGGGACTTTTGGTAATCCCGAGTTGGCCTTAATGAACTGATCTCTGCAAATCTGTTCAGTGCCGTCTCCTTCCAGCCTCCTGGGGCAATGAGTTGTCCCTTTTGATAGCTGGGAGGGATTCCCACTCATCAGCAGCCTCACTATAGTCTGAAGGCTACCAATTGTCATGCTAGCCCGTTTATTCTGTGGATGCAGAGCCCTTTCTGCCTTGTAGCTCTCCCTGAGCTGATCTGTAGGTAGACTCGGCAGCAGGCTGCAGGATCCCCGAGCAGTCTGTTGGGTCTGGTGCTGTACTGACGCTGGGGATATTTATGGAAATCTATGCACAAGTTCCTCAGGCTCCGATGAAGCAGAAATAGTTCCATGGCATTATTTGCCCCAGATGCCACCGTTTTGAGGTGCTGGATCCAAACAGTGAGAAGCTAATGTCAAAGTAGCTGTTTACAGCAGGAGCTGATATGGCTTCTGGGGACAAGTGACTTAGCATTGCAGCGCTGGGAGTGTTAATGCAGCAATTCTGAGGTTTATGTATAAGCTCTGAGCTTAGATCACCTCTGCCTTTCAGAAAAGCAATGCCATAGCCCCCGTGCTGCATTTTGATTCCCCTTCTCCCATATGGCAAAACAGCAGCCCAAGGAAAAGCAGGTAAAGATGAAAGCTGAACTCTTTGCCCAACCTTCTCCAGCTACGAAATCCATTCCAGCTTTTTTGTTTCAGATAATGGGAGGCCCTGGATTAGTTTTCCCAGTTTCCCAGGGGCACTTCCAAGCCACAAGCAGCAGTGTTTGCTCTGCGGTGTGCAAAGGGAGGGGAAGCGGGTGTTTAAAGTGCTGACTTGCTGGTGGCACTGCCAATGAAGTCATGTCCCAAAGGAGGGGAATGTTGTGGGGAAGGTTTGATGGGTGCAAACCACTGTGTTGTGACTTGTGACCCAGCAAAGCCCCTAATTGTGTGTTTAAAGTAAACCCCAGGCTGGGGCTGCTTCTTTTGCCTCTGTCTTGGCAAGTTGCCTTTGGCTTCGTGGGCTCCTATCACTCATCTTGTGGTTAGCTGGTCAGGAGTCACCCTAGTAGTTAGGAAAGGAATGTTAAAGGCCTGTTGTGTAAACCAGCCACAGGCTGAGCAGACTTTGTTTTCAATGTAAATCTGCTGCAGGGAATGATTTAACCTTCGTTTACTCTTTTTTTTTTTTCTTTAATGATTTCATTAAATAAGATTTATACAGGTACAGTATTGGAAAGGTCGTCCATCCCCCAGGCTGTGGGAAGAGCTCTNCTTTGTTTTCAATGTAAATCTGCTGCAGGGAATGATTTAACCTTCGTTTACTCTTTTTTTTTTTCTTTAATGATTTCATTAAATAAGATTTATACAGGTACAGTATTGGAAAGGTCGTCCATCCCCCAGGCTGTGGGAAGAGCTCTGTGCATTCCTCCCTTTTCACTCTCCTGCTTTACCCCTTGTTTCAGGGTGGGAAAGCACAAAGACTGGGGTTTGTTGCCTTTCTGGAGAGTTAATTTATATCTGCATGGTACACACAGCCCTCAGGCCTCCTGCCCCCCATTCCCACACTTAATGAATCCTCCATACTCAGTTCTGGATCTGGTAGCCATCTGCTCTGTGCTTTTTCTGCAGGTTGCTCCTCTGGTGCCTCTGAAATGAGGTATTTGATGGTTTTCTTGGTTTCTGATAAAAATGAGGGTTTGGTTGGGTTTGTGGGGTTTTCTTTGTAAAGGTATTTAAGATCCCACAGCAGCAAAGCATCAGTGATTTGATGCACCAACACTGAGGTGCTTACAGTTGTGTTCTGGTTACCCTGTCAGGTAGGCTGGCCATCCAGCTCTGAGCACAGCATCTACTGAGAGGCGTCCTTAGCCACATAGAGAAGACTTCATCCAGGCATGAAGGTTCACAAGCCAAGGCAGCAGAGCTTGGAAGGATGTTTTGCAGCTTTCCTAGCAGCAACCTGTTCTCCAGGGCTTTCATGAACCCAGAGAACAGATGGTTGGGCTGAAGGCTGGGATGCAAGGACAAGGGATTCTTGTTGACATTACCTTTACCACAGAGCTTTTCATCATTAGCATGTAAATGCCACCAAGCACCCAGGAATTATCCATCTATGATCTCTTCATTAGAAGAGGCCTCTGATCAGGTTAATCTCCCTTTCCCCATGTGGAAAGGAGGATGCTGAGCAGCTGTATCCAGCAGCAAGTGAAGGTGGAGAGAGACGGAAGGATGCTGCGACATTGAGGCGTAAGTGAATCTGTGGTGATTGCTTTGGCTCCCGCACAGAAATGCAAGGGCTGAAGTAGTTGATGGGAGTAATTGGGACTAATGGGACTGGTCCTCTGGAGCAGGTGCCCTGGATGCTGCCTAGCCCAGGTCTCCTGCAGAGAGCAGGGAAGCGCTGGAAGCTTCCAGCATTATTTCACCCTCTCAATGGTCTGCTGTCCCTCTTGGGAGGCAGAAACCAAAGCAAGCTTGGGGGAGGGTGAAGGAAATGTGTTTTAACAGTAAATATGGCCTTGTTATTTATCAATGCAGAGTAATTGAAGTAATGTCATGTCATTTTTAAATGCAGTGCCTAGGGATCTAAGCTATCTGTCTAATATTAATGGGTAATATTTGGTTGCCTCATTCATTCATTACTGCTTTCATTAAGACTCTTATCCCATTTAGGAGTCTGTTTGTCATTTTAAACTCCCCTGTTTTATCTTAGCCTGCCACAATCCTTTTTAACAACTTAACTGAATTCATGAGTTCTAGGCTAGCAGCTTGGGGGAAGGGGCCTCTGCTGTCTGGCATGTGGTTTTTATGGGGAGAGAGGCAAAACAGACGGCTGAAGGCAATTGCAAGCAGCAGGCACTGAGCTTTCCTGTGATACACACCACTGAGATTTAGGTCTTTTCATAACAGATCTGGATGTCTGAGTTTCAGAGCATGGAGCTGCCTTCTCTGACACAGAGAGTGCATTGACACCTCCTTTGAAGCCTCCATCATTTCTAAACCCATATTAAGAAGCCGCTGGGAGCAGGGCTGTTGTTTATAAATGCTTCTTCCAAGGTATCCCCACTTTCACTCATTAGGTGCTTCTTAACACCAAGGCTGGGAAGTGCTGATGAGGGCTACAGGGATGTACCTGGCAATATTGACCCCTCAGAACATCTGTGCTGGGGCAAACTGAACAGGATGGTCTTTGATTTCAAGGTGGAGCAAGCTGCATCCATGCAGCTGGTACCCACCACTGTGGTGCTTGTATCAGTGCTGCAGACAAAGTAAGCACCAGGTTAGAGCTCCATCCAGAACCTCTTGCCATTGCCTGATGCTGGGGCTCCATCCCCTGGCCTGGCTCTTCCTCCTAGGGCTTGGAAAGGCTGGGGAAGCCTTGTCTGGGTCCCAGCGGTGCTTCCAGACATCACCTGTAGTGTGGAATGGACATCAGAGCCGGGCATCCCGGGTATCCCAGGGCTGTGAGGCGTCCAAGTCTAATTAGAGTCCCTGGGAATCAAACCATTGTGTTGCTAATGACTCTCTGGCAATGCTCTGCCTAAAACAGTAATTTTAATAAGCACAGCCCAATTGTAAGTGTTGGTTGAACACCTAATTACACTGCTTAGAACTCCAGAATTCTGCCGAATTCTATTTTCTGCCACTTCCTTTGCAAAACAGGGAAAGAATCAGGCACTTGGTAATTATTCACCTTAATTAATTTTTCTAAGCTTCTCTTAAAACTTTTAAATGACTGCAGGGAGTGCGCAGTGAGTTACATGGCAGCAAGGCAAAGCACTGAGCGCAGAGGCTGGGAACTGATGCGAGATGAAAGTTTATTGCCTCGGACTGATCCCCACCTGAGCCCAGGAATTTTGGAAAGCTGCTCCTGTTTTATCCTTAGTAATTAGTTCCCCTGAGGCCTGGACTAATCAGTGCTGCAAAGGGCACTGCTTGTTGGCTGGGG
>NDXB01015036.1:0-44807 GCA_002631895.1 Agapornis roseicollis | reverse complement strand
CGGCAACCGAGCCCGCATGCAGGGGAGGGGGGGGGGGGGGGGGGGGGGGGGGGGGCGTGTTTTAGTGCAAGAGGGGATTTGAAGCAGTGGCCTGGGCTGGTGTTCCCTTATGTGCTTCCCTCTTTCTTCTGCTCTGGAATCTCTTGCCTGGCAGAGATAAGCAACTTGGAGGGAGTTTTGCCAAGGGCAGGGGATGTGTGTTCCTAACCAGTATAAGTCCATGCTGGTGCTGGAAGGGCTCAGGGTGGCCAAGAAGGAGCAAGTCATGAGCTGAATAAGCTTCCAACTTGCAATATCCCCAGGGATTTTGTTCCCTGCCAGCTTTCCTCCCTGAGGCAGCTTCCCTGCAGCACGTGTGAGACAGCAGACTGTAAATCAGGGAGGAGAGGGACCAGCTTCCATTATGGGAGCATCTCTGGGCAGGGAGGTCGGGAGGGTTCCTGGTGAGCTGGCGCCAGGAAGGAGCTGGGGCTCTGTGATTCACAGCACCCAAGGGCTGCGGTGACTCCATGGCTCCGACCCCAGTGTTTCCTGCTCTTGGCTGAATTCTGCATGGATGTTGGAACAAATTGGTTTAAGTTTGGGAATCACTGTTGTGTTACTTAGAGAATCACAGAATGGTTTAGGTTGGAAAGGACCTTAAAGCTCACCTGGTTCCTTCCTAGGGACCCCTTCCAGTGGACCAAGTTGCTCAAAGCCCCATCCAACCTGGTCTGTAAAGCCGAAAGGAGAAGGAGCCCTGAGCTGTGTGTGTGCTTCCTTTGCAGGTGTCCCGGGTGCCTGTGGAGTCCTGTGAGCAGTACACGACCTGTGGGGAATGCCTGAGCTCCGGAGACCCGCACTGCGGCTGGTGCACGCTCCACCACATGTAAGTCCAGCCTTGTCCGGCTCATTTCTGCTGCTGGTGGGGATGGGAAAAGCAGTTTTCAAAGCCAACATGCAGCTCCCACCCAGTGTTAGGTTGAAGTTCCTTAAATCCATTCTTCCCTTCCCTGGAGGTTCCCTGTGTTGCAGTGCGAATGCCATTGAATGCCCTGAGCTGCTGTGGAAGAGGTAAAGGAAACCAAATTCCTGCTTCAGGAGTGGAGAGGGTGCTGTGGATGCAATGGCAAAGCAGAGTTTAAACTGGTGGGAGCGAAGGCCTTGTGTTTTACACACTTCTCTTGCCCAAGCAAGTCCCTCCCAGTGAACAGGGAATTAGTAAATTGGGCTGGAGTATATGAGTAGGATTGTGGTTTGGGAGAGGTTGCTGCACTGGAACAGAGCAGAGCACCCAAGTCCTAGTAAGTATATCAGGAAGAGTTAGTTCTATTGTGCAAGGAAGGGTCAGGGGGTCTGTGCTCCAGCTGTTCCCAATGGGGCATAGCTGGCAGCGCAGGGCTGGGAGCTGGCAGCCCCTCACACACATCAACAGGCACAAAGGGCTAAGGGTTGGTTTGGTGGTTTTTATTTCAGGGGAGCTCCAGGAAATGCTCTCTGCATTCAGGAGGTGTCTGTGCCCTTCCTTTCTCTCCCCTGCCATAATACCCATCACTTCCTAAGGCGGAAGGGGGACCAGCGGGCAGAGGGAGATTGAGAGAGGAAGGGAAAGCCTCGAGGAGAGGAATAGAAATCCCTCCGGCCGCATGCCAGCTTGCAGAGCAGCCCTGTTAAATGCATGGAAATCGGTGGAGGCAGAGTTCAGGGCCCCCACAGCAGCACTTGGCCACTTGCCTGAGGAGCAGGTGCTGGAGGGGGGAGCAGGGAATGACAGGCTCCTCCGCAAATCCGGCCTGGATCTGGGACCTGTGGGCTTTGGGTTGCAAACTGACTCCCTGTGGCTTTGCTTGGTTTGCAAAGAGTCGTGGCCACGCTCGGGGAGGATGCAGATGCAGGAGAGCCTTGGCAGCACTGTTCTTTAGCTTTTCCAGCCCCACAGCAAAGCCACCCTGTCTGTAGTCATGTCCAAAAGCTTCACTGTCACAGCACCTTTGTCAGAAGGAAGTGATTTCCAGTCCTGCTGGTTCCCATCCCTTTGGCTCTTCCCTCGGGGCAGCCATCCCATGTGCCTTTCCAGCGGTTGGGACAGCTGTGCAGTAGAAGGGGATGGCTGCATTAGTACCCGTGGGTGTTTGGAGTTGCTCCTCAGCCTCCTGCAGCAGCTCCTCTGCAAGGATCACTGAGTGCTTGCCTAATGCTAATGAACTGAATCTTCATAAACCACCTGGGAAGCAGGTAAAGGTTGTTATCTTCATTTTGCAGAGACAAAACCCTCAGTGTCAAGAGGAGGGAAAAGTGTCATTTCCTCTGCCCTTTTGGCCATGACATTTCAGCACTAACCTGTTCCCAACAAGGGTTTCTTCCCTGATGGGAACCCTCCCTTCAAGCATCTGCACTTCCCTGGCCTGCTTGGGGCAAGGATCATCTTTTAGCTTTTGTCTTGAGCTGTAAATAATTGAGTTTCTCTTGCTGTTCCCGAAGCCTCTGTCATAGTTTGTTTGGAGGCCCCAGGCACTGGAGTGTTTGTATTGAATTTGTCATCTCTCTTCTCTAATTCTTCCATGTCCCTGCTGCCAGATGGACCAGCTGCTCAGTGGAAGGGCTGTGGGTCAGGGTGTTTGATGCTTGTGCTGTGGTTTCTGAGGGCTGGTAAAAGGGTGAGGGGCAGAACAGGAGATGATTTTGTCCTTAAAAGAGCAAGAGGGTGCCTGGTAAACACCAGCACACGTGGGCATGGTAAAGCCAGCACTGTGACAGCTGGGGACTGAAATCCAGATGTTTCTTCCCACTGCTTGTTGTGAGGTTTTGCTACTTGGGCTGGGGGTACCTGAGATGCCGAAGCTTGAGGCATCCGTCCAAGAGCTGCAGGACTTCCATGTGCTGCAAATGTGTTATTGTCTACAGACCCATTTATCTCTGTTAGGGCTGCTGCCATAAATAGGATGATAAAAAAGAGCCATTCCAGCAAGTCAGTGAGATAAAGGCTCCAGTCAAGAGCTCACTTAAAAGCTATCTTACAGATTCACTTAAACCTCAATAATTCTCCCTTTGGCAGCGTTCGTATTTAGCTCCATTATGCTCCAAAAAGAAAAGGTACAAGGCGAGAGGGTGGGAACAGCAGGGATCACAAGGGTGCTTTGGGATGGGCAAGTGTAAGGTCCACTTTCCGTAATCAAAGTCAAAAAGCCTCTTGGGGAAGGTGATGGTCCAGTGTTCCAGGGTGGGAAGCCCTGGTTTTGCCAAGCACTTGTAAGCAGGCCAAAACTAGATGTGCCTGGCAAACTCAGCCTCTGTGTAGACACAGCATGCTCGTGCTGATGTGTGTGTCTGGGAACAAGCGAGCTGCTCACCAGGGATCCAGGAAAACAGGGAGTTTGGCAGCAGCACGTCCTTCATTCAAGTAACACATCCACAGAGGTAACTGTCAGAGGGGGTCTTGCTGGGGGCCTGTGTGGCTGGTGACCGCATCTCAGTCCTCTGAGCTTTGTGCCACCATTTGGGATAGGATCCAAGATGAGCAAGGAGTGAGACGTGCTGAAGTGTGCTGATGGCTTATTGAGGCCATTCATACCAAAAGGCCAGTATGTCATCTGTGCCCAGGGAGGGTGGCGGGATAGAAGGATTTTCCCGAAATGGCATAAACCAGAAAGTCATGGAGAGATGCCAGTGCTGCTCTGCAGCCCCTGTTACCTGCTTTGAAACACTGATTCTTCCGTGGTTTTCTGGTGGTGGCTCTCCTATCTGCTTGAAGCACCTTAATTTCACTCCATTCTAAGGACACCAGGAGCCATCCTGGAGCACACGGCATGCTGGGGCAGTCCTGATCACTTTGCCATGCTCGGAAGCTTGCATTCCTGATGGGAGAGAGCTGGGAAGGCATGAAAACCAGCCAAAGCCCAGCCAGCGACTGCCAGAAGGTCCCACTCCTGGCCCTGCCACACTCCTCAGCTCCAGGGGGTGATTAGTGAATGATGTGGTTTTGTTTTAATTGGAATGGGGGCATCATCTTGTTACTGCCTCTTATTGCTTTATGGTCTATTTTCTGTGTAGGTGATGAATTTATGGCTTGCAGGGGCAGCGAGCAGTGGCAGGATGCCTGGTTCACCCTGCACCACTGACACATGGGATTCAGCAGCTCTGGACTGCTTTCCAGTGCTGGCAGGACTGGGAATAGCTCATGAGATCCTTGTGGTCTGCCTTTCCTGTGATCACAGTCTATTTTCCAGTACCCTTTGGTCCTAACCTGATACCTGGTCCCGGTGCAGAGCAACACCCTGGTTGTGCTGATACCCCCCCCCTTCCCCTGGCTCTGCCCTCCCTTTGGGCTCATCTCAGCTGTAGCACCTCGTGCTGTTTGACATCCTCCAGTGCTCTGATGTGTGCTCCTGTGTGGCAGGTGCTCCCCGAGGGATAGCTGCGAGCGAGCAGACGAGCCGTACCGATTTGCGGGCAGCATCAGCCAGTGCATGACCATCACCGTGCAGCCCAGCAGCATCTCCGTGTCCGAGCACAGCCTCCCGGTAGGTGCTACTGGCCAGGGGTAGTCTTGTTGGCAAGAGGCTCATGATGAGCAGTCTGTTCTCCAACCTTTTCTCCCTTTCCATTGACACAAATGTTTTCTCATGAAGTCAGGCTCGCAGAGGGGTTATGGGGGGGGGGAAAGGGGTCACCCGAGCCAGGGAAGAAACAAATTCCCCTTCCCCTCAGGCCTCAGCTCACATTTCTCTTGGTCTGGTTTCATGAGCTGTTGAAAGGAAAGGCTTTGTTTCCCCAAAAGCTCATCTGTGAGCTGTGCTCAGGCCTGGCTCAATGAAACATCCCAGCTGTTGCTCTCAGGGCTTCTCAGCACCCCGTGGCAGCTGGTCCTGCTGCAGCCCCTGCCTGCTCCCCAGCGGCACTCAGTGATGGATGGTGTGGGGCTCTGGGAGGCCACTCAGCCCTTCACACACTGGTTTTCATGGCCACTGTCCCCATTCATGATGGGGTCAGTGGGGACTTGCTTCTGATGGTCACACGTGCCTCAGGCAGGGCTGGATCTCCTGTGCATAGAAGGCTGTTGTGGGGCAGTCACTGCTCTCTCATGCATAAGAAGGCAATGTGTGGCTGCTGCTGTCATAGGTTTCTGACATGGGTGTGAGGGTGGCAACGTTTCTGTAGAGCAGCCAGGGAGACAGCAGTCTGCATTTGCCACCTGTCCTGAGCTGCAGAACCCCCAGGCTCAGCAAGGTGGGTTTGTATCAGTAAAGACCCTTCATCCTTGGCTGGCTTCCACCTCTGCTTCCCATGAAGGGCAGCTGGCCAGCTCCTGTGGGTGGATGGGTCATGTAGGGGGATCAGTATTGAATGGGAAAGCAGCAGATGCTGAGAATACAAAGGCAACTGGGGCAGCTCTGCCTGCTAACAGGTTCCTGGCTGTGTTTTGTCTCCCTCCTGCTGCTCTGCTCCCTGCCTGCAGCTCAGCCTGCTCGTGAGTGATGCTCCGGACCTATCAGCTGGGGTCACCTGCCTCTTTGGGAACCTGACCGAGGTGGAAGGGCAGGTTTCGGGCAGCAGAGTGGTGTGTGTTTCACCAGCAGCAAAGGATGTTCCTGCCATCCCTGTGGAGCAAGGTAAGTCACTGACTGCTGGACAGTAACACAATGGCTGTGCCACAGCCTTGCCTCTCCGGGTGGATCTGGAACGTGGGAGCCCTCCCCTGGGCCTGGCTCAGCACCCACGAGTAGGTGGATGCAGTTTTGGTCCTGATCTTTGGGTTGTTTCTTCATTAATGTCACTTCTCTCAGATTCTCTCTTCCCATAACCAAAATGCTACTTGCTTAAAACTCATTTTCTCCTTGGCATCCTTCCAGGTGTCAACTGTATTTCCCTGCTGGTATCTTTGTGTTTCTAAGGCATTATATGGAGCCGGAGACTTGGTGAACACTGGGGCCGAGAGCTGCCATGGTAGTAGTGCTAGTGTAGACTTACAGCAGCTCCAGAAGAGCAATCTGCTCTTAATTAACTCAGTGCTAACAGCTTCACTAGTGCCCTCATTTCCAGCATTGTCTCTTATTCAAGTCTTGGGCTGATCCTCAGTGGTTTTATACTGGAGACAGAATCCTTTAGGGAACAGGCTGAGATTCCAGAATCATTTTGAACGTGACCTAATGCAGTGCTTAGACCCTGTTTCTCCAATGCATTTTGCCATCATGCCCGATTGAGTTTGGAGGCATTGCTGGAGATGGCCAGCCAGGCACCCTGGGGTGCTGGAGGGCAGGATCTGAGGGGGATGCTGAGCCCCCAGCCTGGGGAACTGTGGCAGAGTCACCATGGGGGGAGCAGGGAGACGAAAGCAACCTGACTTGCACCTTCTACCCCAGGAGCAGATGGCTGAGCACACTGGCAGGCGGGGAGTGGGTGCTTCTGTGTCTACTGTTGCTTCCCTCCTTCCTGCTGGCAGGACTGATGGGCTCTGGTTTGTATCCCCAGACTGGTTCGGCGTGGTGCTGCAGCTGAAATCGCGGGAGACTGGAAGGATGTTTGTCAGCACGGAGTTCAAGTTCTACAACTGCAGTGCCCACCAGCTGTGAGTGCTCCCTTCCCATCCCTGAGCAGAGCCAAACACCCTCTGAATCAGAATCCCAGGCTGGTTTGGGTTGAAGGGACCTTAGGGCTCATCCAGCTCACACGTGCATTAGAAGGGGAGCCCACCAGTGTCTGTCTTCTCTGAACTTCTCTGGGTGCTTGTGTAGCTTTCTGTGTCTTGGGAGATGCAGGTGGAGCGAGCCTGAATAAACCTTAACCTGCTGGTGCCCCCAAGCTGCGTGATCCTGCAACTGTGAAGTTGGATGCAGCTTTGCAGGCAGCTGGTGGAGGCAGAGCAGAGGGTGCTGAGGTGGGCTGCAGGCAGCCAGAGGAGGCAGAGTCCTTCCACACTGCACTGCCCAGGAGAGCAGGGTGCTGACTGCTGCGAGGATGCTCCAAAACACCAGCGTTGGGTGCTCCATGTGGGGCTCAGTGCTAATGAGCATCGTGGCAATGGATCCCCCATGGACACATCTGCTGGAGGGGCAGCATTCAGCTGCCTAGCCTTAAGAACAGCTTAAAAACCTGAGGTACTGAGCAGAGGTACCAGAATGAAAGGGGTCCTGTGAGTCCCTTGGCCCCCACATGGTGCCTCTCCATGTACCCATTACTCCAATGATTATATTTTGCTCCCTCTTGTGCACAGCTCTGTCCTTATGCTCTTGTCCCTCAGCTGGGCTCTCCGGCACCAGCCTCTCCTGGCTGTGATCACTTGGAGTTCCTCCAGCAGTTCCTCTGCATCCTCGTGGGTTTGAATTTGTATGAGGGATGGCATCACGGAGACCCCTGTTTTCACTTAGAGTTTGAATCAAGAAAGGCAATTTATCTTCCCTGGCCTGTCATTTGGCTTCATCTGACCATGCCTTCCCACCAGCTTGTATCTGGAGATAAAGTGCTAACGGGGTGGTAAATCTTGCAGCACTTAGATCATACCAGACTCGTTATCAGGGAGTTCAACAAGGGCATGAGCCAGCCTGGCAGGAATAAATCACAGCATGCAAAAACGAGGAAGGAAAACAGGTCTCAGCCAGCGGAGAAGAGAGACCTACTGCTCCTGAGACTTCATTGCAATGAAAGCCATGAGCCTGTGTGATCAGAGAGGTCCTCCTCCACTGGGACCCCTTGGGAAAGCTGGAGGCCAGCGTGGGGCAGGAGGGAGAAGTGCTGTGGACTGAAATGGGTCAAACAAATGAGTAATTAAAAAAGCTTGCAGCACTGGATATCCTCCTCCAGATTTGCATGTGCATGATTAGAATAAGCTTCCTTAGCTATTAAGGTCACTTGGAATGCCTCAGAAGGAAAACACAATTGAGGTATTAAAACTCAAACGTGTTCTTGTGGCAGCAGCCTGCGAGAGGCAACAGAGCTGGCAACAGAGCCTCTGCCCTGAGCCTTGCTTTCCTCATGTTCCAGAGTTTTCTGCCTAAAGCCATGCTCCTGCTTCCTTGCTGATGCTCATCTGCCTGCACTGATGCTGGGATCGCTCCCGTGCATCCCTGCCCACTCCAGGCAGCACCACCATCTCTGAAGCTGCAGTTTACACCATGACTATCATGGGCACAGCTTATGCTTCTCCCAGCAGGCTGTCACCAGAACACCACCACATGGCACGGAGGGCTGGCCTCAGAGACAGAGGAGGGGGTTGCTGCCGATATTAGCAGCTCTCATGGACCATGTGTCTAAGGGGCAGCCAGTTAGTGTGGAATGAGCCCCCCCCCCCCAGGCAGTTGCGGCTGGGGNAGACAGAGGAGGGGGTCGCTGCCGATATTAGCAGCTCTCATGGACCATGTGTCTAAGGGGCAGCCAGTTAGTGGGGAATGAGCCCCCCCCCCCCAGGCAGTTCACTGGCGGCTGGGGCCACCCCGTGTCTGAAAAGGGTCTGTGTTCTTTCAGAAGCATTTCATAAACAGTTGATTTCTTCCAACGTGGATCAGAAGTGTTCCATGAAAAGCAGTCGCTGGCCTCGCTGTGCTCCAAGGCCAAGCACAAGTGTTACTGTTGACTTGAAGCATCCCTGACTTGTAAAACAACTGATCCAATTTTGCCCAGCCTTGCCTTGTTTTCTACTTTCTAGAAACCAAAAGAAAACCCCAAGTCTGGTGCCTGTGCAATATTGTGCTTTATTTTACACCAGTGCAATGACGTGTAATGAATCCCAGCCTCTGTTTTATTAGCGAATGAACTGGGGGGTTGCTTAAAGACTGGCTCCTGAGCACGTGTTTTCCCAAACCTGTTTGTTGGAACTAAACGTCCCTCTAAAGGAATTGCTTTCCCATGAAGGAGCCTGAGCCTGGGCTCCTGGCTAGGCCCATCTCTAACCCTGCAGGCCCCCCAAGGTGATAACCTCCTTTAAAACTCCTCTTTCTGCCCCCAGGTGCCTGTCTTGTGTGAACAGTGATTTCCGCTGCCACTGGTGCAAATACCGGAACCTCTGCACCCACGACCCCACCACGTGCTCCTTTCAGGAGGGCCGGATCAATGTCTCTGAGGTACTGGGCCTGGGGGTTAGCTCTTTCTTCTTTGCTTTTCTATGGTGCAGGTGGCATAACCAATGTAAAGTGCAGTTCTTTGACTTCCCATGGGTCAGGGCACCTCTCTTGGCTGGTATTGAAAGTGCAGATGTGGCTTTAAAGGAGAAATGGTCAGTCAAGCTAAAGAGATGTGTCATGGAACTCCTGAGGGCAAGCAGCAAGTCAGCTGCAGAGCTCTTGGTGGGACCCATTCAGTGGGTGGGTCTGATACTTATGGCAGGAGCTTGACTGTGAACTGATTAAGAAGGGAATTACAGATGTGAACAGCCCCAGAGTTTGGAAAAGAGAATTGATGCAGGTTCCAGCGCTGTGGAACATGAGCCGTCTCTGTTAACAGTTAATAAAAGGTGTGGGGCTCAAGTCCAAAAATGCTTTTAATGGTTGGAAGGAGGTATAGGCCCTTAAGAGCTCTGTCAGGTCTCCTGCATGTCCCTAGGTGGAGGGACCCATGGATGAAAGGAGTGTCTGATCAATTCCTGATCAAAGATTAACACTAACCCTTTGGTCTGAGGTTTCTGCACCCGTTGTCTTGTTCAATTCCCACACTGCTGCCTGCTTCAGGCTCACATGATACAGAGCAGATACAGCCCCTGATGCTGGTAGGGTTCTGGTCTCCTGGCCCCTCCACTAGCTTTGTAGTACCTGAAATGGGTGCAGGTCCTAAAGCACCAAGGAGATAAAAAAGGGTTTCACAAGTGCTTTGAGAATCCTGTGGTTTGGAAAGTGGGAAAGGCAGGAGTGAGGACATGAATCTTAGAAGAAAGGACAGGGTAAGGCAGCATCTGGACAAACCCTTACCAGTGAGTAACAGAAGAGATTGGTCAGTGGAGTAGCACACTGAGCTATTCAAAAAAGTGACTTTAGCTGCTGCTAAACCAGTAGTAAACTTGAAACTTAACTTGGGGTCTTTGTGGTTAAAATGCTGCTGGAAGGCACATGGATACAAGGTGAGAAATGTTAATGAACTGCATGTGCACAGACCTCAGTGAGAGCCAAGGGATGGACAGCGTAACAGGGAGCCTTGCTGGTGGCAAGGGACAAGAAGGACGCTCCAGCAGCAGCCTCAGTCCAATGAAGCAGAGGGAATGGATACCCAAGGGGAAGCATCCATCCTGGGGACAAACCAAAAGCTTTCTCAGTCCAGTTCAAAGTCAAGCAACTTCCTTCCAGCATAACAAGAGAAAGCAAAACCTTTTGCTTCTCCTTCTCTTGAGTGATGTGCGGGTTTGTCTCCTTCACACTCAAAGCATCTGTCTTCCCAGGCTTTACAGCTGTAGTTCTCAGTTCTCTAGGTCTTCAACCCCATGATCTCAGAAGTGTTTGAGAAGTCTCTGGTAAAGCAGGACAATCCCATTATCTCAGTTTTCCTCCTCGGAGCGCACAGGACTTGCCTGAGATCACACAGAGGAAGCAAGTGGAGGAGTTGGTGTCTCTGCCAGTTCCTGCTGGGATCACAGGACTGCTGCATCTCCAAAGAACTTCCTTTGTCATCTTCCTCTTGTAGAGGTTGTTTCTTACCAGGGGATGTTATGTGCTATCTCTTGTGCTATCACGCTTTCCCAGTGATAACTTTTGATAAGGGCTGATGATTAATGATACAGATACTCCACTGTGCATCGTGACTTCTCCAGACCTCTGAACACACAGGCAAAAACCAGGCACTAAAAGCCAATTTGCTTGCTTATTTAAAGCATACACAGTGCAGTGCTGCCTTTATTACAAGCACTTCACTCCAGCTAGCACAAGACATGAAATAAATGCTTCCTAAAGAGTTTCCACTCTGAAAACAATTCAGATCACGGTGTTTTCACTGTGGCATGGCCTGATGTATTAGCAAAAGATTTGTGCTTACCAGCATCACTTCCTTCCTAGCAGAAGGCTGGGTTTGGAGCCGGAGCATGGTGATAACCATGGCAGTACCTCCATGGAGTGAGCAGCACCAGCATGAGCTGCCCTACTTTCAGTCCCGTGTGTCTCCCTCGTGTAAGATTTACACGTTCAAAACGTGGAAGTTTTCTTGTGTCTTTTATTCAACAGAAAATATCTTGAATATTCCCTCTTACTCCTGGCCCATCAGAATTTGTGTCCCAGTGGGATTCAATGCGTAACAAACTCCCTTTGAAGCTCCTATCTTGAGGAGGGAAAATTGCTCAAAGCTTCAGCTGCTATACAAGGTGATAAGGGAAAGAAAGCCCTTCTTCATGAGCTGTACACTTGTTCCTTGCCATCTGCTGGTTGTAGTGACCGAGGTAAAGCATAGAATCACAGATTTGATTTGGAGTCACGTGTAGATAAATACAGAACCCTTCAGAGCCTTTAAAGCAGAGATGTCTTCAGGGCAGAGCTGGTTCTTAACATCCTTCAGCAGGTGGGAAGTTTCTGACATGGGGTAAACCCAGCTCTTTTGAGGCCTCTGTTTTCAGGTGGTCAGTTAATATTAGATAAGCAACTCTTTTCTCAGCCTTCCCTTAGCCTCAGGCTTCATTTCTCCACTGAGGCACCTGCTTGGGCATCGCTATCCAAAGAGCAGTGGAAAGGTGAAAGTCTGGGGCTGGCTTGCACCCACAAAAGCAGAGTTTCTTTAAGAAGAGGTCTGTGGGTGTGTAGCACTGTTTCACTTCACAGAGCTTTGAATCAGGCCTGTGATAGTGTTGTTTTAATGTGCCTGAGGTGGCTGGGTTAATGTGTTTGAGGCTATAAAATGGCTCTTAGAATGTATAAAAGAGGAATGTAGGTACATAGGCATCCTTACAGCCCATCCAAGTGGAGGCTAGAACCATGTACACCCTGTTAGTTACCCTGAATGTGGAATCCTGTCCCTCCTTCATGTCCACTGAGTGCAGACTCCTTTAAATTCTCAGCCCTTTCAGAGCAAGATCTTTGCCTCTGCCTGTGCCCTTAGATGCCAATTGCTGCTTGATGTGCCTTGAAGGAAACAAACCAAGAGCAAACCTTCTTTATATCTGTTTTTCTAATCCACATTGCTGAATATCTAAATGGGAACTGTGGTATTCAGGAGACAACTCAGAGCCACATCCAAGTCCACCAGAGTCAGCAGCTGACTTTGCTGGGTCACATCTAACTTCTGGAGGGATGTGATTGTCTGGCAAAGTACCATATGGTACCAATGGTAACAAAAATATCACAGTGCTTCATCCATTAATGGGTTGCAACACGTGTGTACAGCACAGAGCTCAGGACAGAAGGGCGCTGGGTAGGAGCTGCCTTTCTTTTCACGTCTGGTTTCTAAGGAGCAAGGTCTACTCATTTCCAGTAGCATAAATGAAGAATAATGTGTTTCCTGAGTGACAGGGTCTGTAATTTACATCATTGGGAACACAACTGGGAGCCGGAGGTTTACATTCATGTGCCAGATTCATTTATGTTTATAACTTTCAAGCATGTGTAGCAAGTTAACATATGTGGAGAGCTGGCTTTTTGAAGATGAAAAGTATGAAAACAGTGTATTTTCTTCCATTTGGGCTGAAGCCCATTTCTAGGCATTTTTTATTCAAATAAGAACAATATTTGAGCTCCTAAAACTGCTCTGTTTTAAACACAAATACTAACCATGGGTGCTGTGTTACTCCAGAGCCCTGCGTATTGAGGGGGGCTTTAAGATATTTATAGACCTGGGAATCTTTGAGGCTAAAAAGTGTTGAAGAAGCATAAAATGCCTTTGTAAATGGTGTGCAGTGAGACTTCATAGGCAGAGTCTGTGCCACTCCTGCGTCAGGCTCTTGTCTTTTTCCAGCAGATTTGTGTTTATTCTGGTGCACAGAAGTCAAGCAGGATAATGAGAGGATTCAGGATGTGTTTGTTTAGCAAGAGGAGGCGGTAATGGCCTTTTTAACTCACTGCAGGCTTTGCTTCTCATGAATTAAAAAACAAAGTAAACTGATTAGGGAGCAAATTGCATATTCTGGCTGCAGCATCCCTCTTTTTCTGTGTTTTCTGGATGCTCAGCTCTTCCTGGTGCAGGGAAGTGCAGAATGAAGCTCTGCAAACAGGAGCTGCCTCCCTGGTGCTTCCCAGCACTGTGCACTCCGTGTGGGCCTCTTCTTCACCAGAATCTCAGCGTAATCCCACTGAAAACCAAAGGGAAAAGTATCTGTTATGTCCTACTCACCTCTGCTGATGGCAGAGCAATTTTTGCTGCCAGTATTTTCAGCTCTAGAGAACAGATTTCAGATGTAAGTCCTCTCCCATGGCTCTAAAGAAAGAAGCATTTCTTTAGCAGTCGGCTCACGAATGGCAGTGGCCAGGAAGGATAATGGTCCATAACATACTCATTATTTTCAGGACTGTGCACTGACGTTCTCCCACTAGTGGTGAGATTGAAGGTTTTTTGTTTCCAGTCATGATGCGATAAAAGATTCTGGGGCTCCAGGCTGTCCTCATGCCTTTTCTCCCAAAGATGGGCTTGCACAGGGCTGGGGACCAATCTGTCTCCTGTTGGTCCTGGTAAGACTTTGAGGGTAAATGGAAAGCCTTAAATGCAGCTGGATCTCAAGCAGAAGGAGGTACAGGTGTGTGGTGCATCCTAGAATGTACATGCAAAGTCAGCTCAGGATGGATGGAAGCCTCCATGAATCCTAGGAGTTTGCTGGTGGCAGTGCAAAGGATGAGCTGCGGGTTAGATCCATGATAACCAGGGTCTGCAGCACAATGGCATTCCCTTCCAGCCTGTAGACCTGCTCCAAGACAAAAAAGGGCTTTTTTTAACCTTCCCAGCATAGCTGCTTTCTGGACATTGGAGTTTAAACTTGCTCTTGGCTGTTAATCCGTGAAAGTCCCTGTTAGGAATAAAATCAAAAATATAGAAGGCAAAGTGCCACTAAAAGGGTTTATGAGGCAGCGGTTCCAGCTACTGCCTTCTCCAGACCCGCACAGCATCTGGTTCTCATTTAGTACTTGCCTGAGCCAGTAATGAAACAACATCCCATTGGCCTGGCTGGGAGCTGGAAGGGGAACGTGGCTTGGCGTGTGTCACGGTCATCAGTGGGAAGTGGGGATTTTCTCCCTGGATAGGCAGTGCTGGTGGGAGCTGGGGAGGATGGTGACGGCTCTCTTTGTGTTGCCATCTGGCTGATTGACTTGAATCACTTGGCAGGGTGGCAAAGGCCTTGGGATGCCAGTGTGGGATTTGGGAGAGGGAAGGGAGATGTCAGTCCATTCTTATACTTCAGTTTGGAATTAATCCTTCAGTGTCAGATGCTTACAGGTACTTAGGTACCTAGTTCTGTTAGATCAAAGCAAATTAGAGCTAAACAGTATGTAAATACTTCTGATGGTCAGGGCCTTTGTTCTCTGTGTGCTGCAGTTCTGGGTATGTAAATTGAGAAAAACCTGTATCTCCTGGCGTGTTATGAAGAGATAATGTTGAGGATATTGAGATCTCATGGGAGGAATGTTGTACAGTTAGTAGGCACTGACAGGTCTTGCTTTGCTGTTCATCCCAGCTGTGGCTGCCCCATCCCTGGCAGTGCTCAAGGCCAGGTTGGACACAGGTGCTTGGAGCAAGCTGCTCTATGGAAGGGGTCCTTGCCCATGGCAGGGGCTTGGAACTGGATGAGCTTTGGGGTCCCTTCCAATGCAAACCAGTCTGGGAGTCTATGACCTCGTTTGTGGTCGTGGGGACCTGGAGATCTGCTCATCTGTGGAATGACGATTGCAGGAAGAGTGTCCTTTTATTTTTCAGACAGCATCTTGCATAGCAAAATCTCCTGCAATGTTAAAACTAGCTGTTAATTTACAGTTGCATGATTTTGGACAGAGAGTGGCAGAAGTGAAGCAAATCACTTCTGTGTACTTAATGTTTTAATTTCTGTGCTTAGTCTTCAGAATACCTAGCTTTGGGGGCAGCATCATTTTGCTCTTTTCTTTGCTCCTTTATTGCAATCACCCAGATGTTTGAAATATTTTCACATGGCTTTCAATGGAACACTTAAAGACTGCTTCCAGTTCAGTGGTATTTTGTGTACCCAAAAACGAGGCTGTTTTCAGGGATTGGGAAACTATCCTTACACATTCCTTCCCTGCACTGAGCTCTGACCTCCTGAGCTTTAACTTGTTTCTAGAATGATCATCGATGAAGTCCCATTCTTTAAGTGAAGTGAATGAAGTGAAATGAAATGAAATGCCTCTGTACTGTTTCGTCTCAGCCTCACTGCCTCCCTTCTCCTCCTCCAGGATCCTGCTGAGCAGCCTCTGCCTGCTCCTGGAACTCAGCATCCCTCCCATTTTCTAGTTGTCTCCTGACCTGCCTTTGCTCTGGCCTGGCAGGGTGATGGATAGATCTGTGGGGCTCTGGCTGTAACACACTTCTCAGTTTGCATTTGACTTGGAAAAATGTGTTCTTGGAGCAGCTCCTCATTGCATCCTGGAGGTGCAGAAAGACTTTGATCTGCAGCAGGGCTGGTGTGTGCTGGTTTGAGTCATTGAGCTTGGCTGGGACATCACCTTCCTCCTGCCCATGGGGCTGTGCAGGCCAGCAGTCTCGGTTTGCTCTTGCTGATGTATACAGTTTGGGGTGCCTGTGTCCCAAGAGTTGGAGGCTTAAGGCTTAGAATCACAGACTGGTTAGGGTTAAACTGGTTTGGACCTTAAAGCTCCAGCAGTTCCAGCTGTGAGCTGCAGGCAGGAGCATCGCAGCGAGCTGGTGGTGTTGGAACATGGCAGGGGATGAGAGCAGATAGAGCAGAAATTAACATCACCTCAGAAATTAATGGCACACTTGGGGGCATTTTACTCAGATAGCACAGAGGAGAACAGTACCTGGTAACGAGAGGGAAGCACATCCCATGCTGCACATAGCCGAAGGGTGTGAGGATGAAATGGGATTAGAAGCAGCCCAGGAGCTGAGAGCAGCCCCATTGCCCTCCTGGAGCAGCAGGGCTCAGGCAGAGCTGGAGCAGCTGATAACACAGGGCCAGTGCTGCAGGAGGGCAGAGTGAGAGCTTGTGTCTCTGCAGATAAAACCCACAGCAAGCTCCAAGCTGGGAGAGTGCCTTCCATTGGTTCCCTGAATAGCAGCCTTCCTTCTGTGCTGAGAAAATCAGTGTCAGCCTCAACACAGGGAGACTGGGAGGGGGGACTCTTCAGCAGGGAGTGTAGTGATAGAACAAGGGGCAGTGGGTTCAAACTGAAACAGTGGAGATTCAGGTTGGATGTAAGAAAGAAGCTGTTCCCTGTGAGGGTGCTGAGGCGCTGGCACAGGGTGCCCAGAGAAGCTGTGGCTGCCCCATCCGTGGCAGTGCTCAAGGCCAGGTTGGACACAGGGGCTTGGAGCAAGCTGCTCTATGGAAGGGGTCCCTGCCCATAGCAGGGGTTGGACCTGGAGGAGCTTTAAGGTCTTTTCAACTCAAACCAGGCTGTGATTCTATGATTTCTGCACTTAACCTGCAGCTGCATCAGTGGAGTGAGAAGTGGCTGGTGCTGTGCACTGAGGATGTGCTGGAACATCACTCCTGCCCATCAGAGTAGGGACCAAGACCTGGCCAGAACAGCACATCACCTCTAACCTCTCCTTCTCTTTCATTGTCCCACCAGGACTGTCCCCAGCTCTTCCCCACAGAGGAGATTCTGATCCCAGTGGGAGAGGTGAAACCCATCACACTGAAGGCAAGAAACCTGCCCCAGCCCCAGTCTGGCCAGCGTGGGTACGAGTGTGTCCTCAGCATCCAAGGCGTGATCCACCGCGTGCCTGCCCTGCGCTTCAACAGCTCCAGTGTCCAGTGCCAGAACAGCTCGGTGAGGGTGCCCAGAATGGGTGTCAGATGCAAAGGCTCAGCCACGGGGAGAGTGGAAAATCTGGAGTTAAACTAATCCTGAATTCCTGGTGGGAACCTGCCGTGGCCATGTGAGGTGTTTCATTATAGCACCAGCTGGGAGAAGATCCTTTATCTGGCAGTTCCCTGTCTGACTGAGGGGGGTCAGCAAAGAGGAGGAGGAGGGAATGCAACCAAAGGTGTTAAGGCAGGCTAATTCACATGGGGGAGATAAGGCGAATCACAGAGCCGTTGTTGGGGAGCTGTCGAATTCCAGGGCACAGTAGCTGCATGAATGCAGTAATGCTGAAAAGCAGCATGGTGCATGGAAGGAGGGGGAAAGGAGAACTGCAGGGGGAGAGAGCACAGCGCAGCAGAGAGAGGGAAATCATCTGAGTGATGCTGCTGGGCAAGCAGGTGGGGAAGGGCAGCTCTCCCCCATAGCTTGGGGCTTAGCCAAGCCAGTGGACCTGGCACTTTTTAACCCAGAGCACCCAAAGTCACCGTGGCAGGTACTCAGGGATGCCAAAATGTGAATGGCAAATGCAGCCCGTGTTTGGTCTCATGTGGCACACTCCAGCTGGAGGACAGGCAGAGAAGAGTGCGGTCCTTCCCCTCCGTGCCATGCATTTGATGATATCCATGGGCAAAGAGGGCAGGTTCAGTTTGGTTTAGGCAGCAGAACAGGTCCACCTGATTATTCAATGCAGATGGTCTTAAATTGTTAATGAACTTTTGAATTTTTAACCATTTCACTGGGTATTTATATATCAGTGGCCATCTTTGGGCCTTGCAGCTTGGTGGATAATAAATGTATTAATACTATAGAGTACTTTTCCTATCCAAAGAGGTTTATAAACATTAGAGAAACACTTTTATTCCTGTTAGGCTAATAGGAAGTGGTAGGTAGAGTATGTAAGGGCCATTCTGTACTCACAGCTTATCACTTGTACAGAAGATCTAGTTACACACCATCTCATTAAAACTCAGGCCAGGTGAATCAGTACAACTGAATGTAAAAGTTAAAGCTGTACAACTACTGCACAGGGGACAGTCAAAGCAATCTGCTTTGGTTTAATCATCATTCCCTCATTCCAAAGGGGTGGGAATGTTCACTCACCTTTTTAGGTCTCTTTAGCAGCTCTTGGTTTGCTGAAAGAGAATAACAGAAAAAGGCCTCATTGGTGCTCATTGTGAGAATGGGAATTTCAGATTCCCCTGGGAATTCACCTAAAGCATCCAGATTCCCTCAGTCACAGCCCCCAGGATGTCCATGAGAAGGTGAATAACTCAGTCCGGTGCTATCCTAGACTAGGCTGAAGCAGAGATTGGGAAAGGACCTCTCTGCACTGTTTTTTCTCAGCTATTCCATCAGGCAGAACTTTGCAGTGTGATTTTGAAGCCCGCAGTCACACTAGGGTGCATGGTGATTGTGTGAGAAGATAGCCTGAAGGCAGCAGCCCTTCCACTCTGATTAACTGGAGGGGCTGTATTGATAAGCTGGGGACTGAGTGACAAGAGCAACCACTGTGTGTGGAATAATTAATCTATTACCTCTCACAAGGACTAGATCTGACTTAATTCTCGCTTCCTGGTGAGGAGGAGGAAGTCAAAGCAGAGCCCTGGAGATGAAGTGTAGAAGTGTGGTGGTTCAGACATGAGCGGGTTTGGGGCAGGGAATAATGGTTTCTTTAAAAAAGAATTCTTTTCCTCTTAGTGCCTCTGGGGCGTTCTCCAACCATTTCATTCTCCATCTTCTCCTTCAGTATCTCTATGATGGAATGGACATCAGCAACTTAGCAGTGGACTTTGCTGTGGTTTGGAATGGGAACTTTGTTATCGACAACCCAGAGAATCTGAAAGGTAACGTCTGCTTGAGTTGGCTTTCAAGACATGGGAAGGAGGGTGGTGATGGGGCTGGAGTGTGGCTGTTGGGGCAGAGCAGCATTAGCTGCCATCAGAGGCATTGTGGTCCTGGTAGATCTTGCTGTGGGTAAAAGCAAACTCACTTTGTTCCACTGATAGTGGTGCTCAATAAGTGCCACTGATACAGCCTTGGCTGTGGAAGTGTGCAAGTCCACATGTGCAAGTCCAGTCTGCAGTTTAAGTCAAAGGATATTAGATACTAGATTTACATATCAGGAAAACATTCTTCCTGATGGGAATATGGTGAGACAATGGAAAAGGTTGCCCAGAAAAGTTGTGGCTGCCCCATCCCTGGCCGTGTTCAAGGCCAGGCTGGACTTGGAGCAGCCTGCTCTAGCGGAAGGTGTCCCTGGAAGGTTGGACCCTGATGGTCTTTAAGATCCTTTCCAACCCAAACCATTCCATGATGCGATGCAAACTCAACAAATGCCTTTGCTTGTTGAGTGCAAGAGCAGCTGCGGTCCCTGTGACTCTCTCAGTTCTTGACTTTGCACTCAGTGCCCGTCCCCTCCTCCCCGCAGTGAACCTCTACAAGTGCGCAGCCCAGCGCGAGAGCTGCGGGCTCTGCCTCAAAGCCGACCCCAAGTTCGAGTGTGGCTGGTGCAGCGGCGAGGCCAAGTGCACGCTGCGGCCGCACTGCAGCGCATCCTCCGCACAGCCCTGGCTCGACTGGTCCAGCAGGAACGTCAAGTGCTCCAACCCCCGCATCACTGAGGTAAGAGCATCTCCGGACCTTCTCCAATCCAAGGCTGGGTTGGAGCAACCCAGTGGAAGGTGTCCCTGCCCATGGCAAGGGGTTGGAATTGGATGAGCTTTAAGGTCCCTTCCAACCCAAACCATTCCATGATTCTCCTCACTCCAGACAGGATTAGTGTCTGTCTCCTCCTTGTCTGCAAATCCACATTTGTCCACCCAGTGCTGAAGAACAAGGAATAAAACACTCCACTGCTTCCCATGAAATTAATGTGCGGATCCAGGCACGGGGCTGGGATGCTCAGCCCACTGCCCCACAGGCAGCTGTCACTTGCCAGTGATGCTACCAGCATCAGGGTGACCGCTACGGACTGTTGCAAGAATGCTAATTAAACTAGGGAGCTAATTAGTCTGTACTTGATGCTTCTGCTGTTTCTGTTCAGACCACTGAGGGATGCTGGATGTCTCCCAGGAGCATTTTTACCAGTAAAACTCTGCTCGGTCTGTTAACGTTACCGTTAGGAGCGACACTCAGGTGGGGATGGAAGAAGACTTTGGTTCCTCACTTAATTAACTCCTCCTAAAATGCCTCCCTTGCCCTGAATGTGTGGCCAAAAGTGCAGAAGGTGTTGGCTCCAAGTAGCCCGTTGCACTGGTGCTTGTGATGGGGGAGCACACAAGTTGCTGCCAGCTGAATAAGGACCCCAGTACAAATGGAAGTTGCCTTCTAACTCAGGTTAGTTTCTACACCAGCTGAGCTAAAGTGACTCATTCTCACATCCCCTGGGAGGAAGGCATCATCCTCCTTTCAATGGAGATGGGGAGGAAAATGCAGAGGCTGGAGGGGCTGTACTGGGGCTGGGGATGGAGGAGGATGTGGCTGGGTCCATCCATCCTCAGAGACATTAGCAAGCTTTTGGTATTTCTTTCCTAGACCACCTCCCCAGCCACACTGTATGTTTAATGGGCAGGTGTATCTCTTGTGCTGCATTTTGTGTACTGCAGAGTGGAGTTTGTGAGGCTGCAGAGGAGCAGAGGTGGCTCTGACCATGCAGAGACACAAAAAGCATTAAGTAATGTTGAGACTCTCTCCTTTGGTGGGTTGGTTTGTTTGGTAAGTCACAGCTTCCTTTACAGAGAGATAAAATGAGCCTTAAAGGCTTGCCTTGATTTTCACCTTGTCCTGCCAGTAGTCAGAAACCAAAGGTTTCTTATCTGAGTGCTGTTCTTGCAGTACATGATGAAAGCACAGCGGCCTCTGCCTGAGATTTCCTTCACCATAACCCATTCAGACAGTTACAGTGACAAAGTCTTAGAAGTCATTTATTCACCCCTCCTAAGCTAAGCAGAGAAGGGAAAAAGCACTGCTTCAGCCACCCAGTGACTTGCATCTAAGCTCTGCCAGGTTGGCTGCAGGCATGGCGCTGCCACCAAGTGTTTTATCACCATCCAGCTTGAAAACAACACTTTTGGTCTCTGTCCAAGGAGAGATTTCTTGTCTCCATCACCGGGTCTGTGTGTCAGCCTTCAAAGCGGGAAGCGCAGGGTGCCTTGCCAGGGGATGTTCTGAGTCTCGGGAGATTGCTCTGAATGGATTCGGAGATGTGGAAGTCAAGTAGGAGATCTGTGCTTCCCTTGGCAGATTGGCTATTGGCCCACAGAGAGGGTCAGCAAGAGAAAACACAAGTTTCAGGGGGATATAGCATCCCATGGCCTCTGCTGACTGGCAGCATTCTGAGCTGTGTGATGTGAACGCAGTGTTTGGTGGTGTTCCTTGGACTCCATCTCCCTCCCTTCTCTTTATGAATTTACGGCTTTGTTTTTACTTGTTCTTCATGAAAAGTCAAGTTTTCAATTTTCACTGTTGTAGAAAAAGAAGGGGGAAAGGAGCAGAGGGAGGCAGTGGCCTTTTTTGTGTGCTTTGAGATCCACTGATGGGAAGGGCACTGAGAGGGCTGAAAACTCCTAAACCCAGAGCTTTAATCAGCACAGGTTAACTTCTCTCAGCCCTCTTCTCCTGGGATTATCTTGGAGACCATGAGACCTTTACAGCCTTTACTGCAGTTGGGTCCTTTTTGCTTCCATCTGAGTTGTTTCAGTCTTTTGGGTACCAGTTTGCCACGTCCAGTGCCTTTGGGGAATGCATAACTAGTAAGAAGAGATCCTGTTTGAATAGCCATAAGAGTAAATGAGCAGCAGGATCTGTTCAGTCCTGTTTGTGAGTGAGAGGCCCAGCCATCACCCACGGTGTGCCTCTACCAGTGCAAAACTTCCACATGGTCTGTGGTCTGAGCAACAGCTAAATAACCCCCTGGTTTTTTGTGAACAAGAGGCACTCTGATCTCCTGCTTATTTATTTGCAGGCCTTATTAATACAACATCAGTGCAACAAACAGCTGAAGGGGGGGCAGTGTCAGGCTGAATAATGGAGTTGCTCTGCTGAGATAACAATTAGGTTCTGAATGTGCTATCAGCTAAAGCAGAGACAAGAAGGGATCATGCCGGGATGACAGTGCTTGTGTGCTGGTTCCCTGCTGGGCTCATCAGCTGGGATCCAGCTAGCTTAGAGCTGGATGAAAAAAGACAAAGAGAAGGAAGGTAGATGACATTTTGGGAGGGAGCAGGGGTTATGCCATTTATTCTGCAAGCCATGTGCTTGCTCTGCGCCCTAACAGATGCTAAGGGGTTATTGTGCAGAATGGTCTTAGGCTCGTGGCTTGCCTTAAGCTCCGGAAGGAAAACCCCATCCAATTCACAGCCAGCCCTAGGTCTCCCTGTGTTGTGCACAGATTTCTCCTGGAGGCTAAATATTGCTTTATGTCAGAAATGCTGAACCATGATGCTGAGAACATTTATCCTGTGTCATTATAGCAGTGTCTTCTGCAGGCTGGGGAGGGAAGTGTGCTAGCACTGTGTTGGGCCTCCTGCATCCCTGGGATAGCTTGGATTCCATCCTCAGGAATCCTCAGGATCCCTACCTTGGTTTCAAGAAAGAAACAGCAGCACCAGAAATGCAGTGGTGCATCTGCATCCCTTATGTGGTGTAAGGGCAGAGTGTGAGATTACCAGGCTCCTACCACCAGCCACTTCATCTCTGGGTTTGGATCCATTCTGTGCATAACACAATTCTTCCTGCTTGCAGAAGCCCTGGTCCTGAGCAGCAGGACCGTGCTTTGTCAGGGTGGTGGATTGCTTATTTGTCTCATGGTAGGTGAGGCTGATGCCCAGGGGAGAGGTGACCAGCTCAGACATCAGCAGAACCAGTGTCCCTGCCTCCCAACCCCACTTCCAGCAGAGGTGCAGACCCCTGAACAGTAGCTGTATCATTCCCAGTGATGGCCCTGGTTTTAACTTAGGTGCTCTTGGCAGCTTCTCGGGACCCTCCCCAGAGCTCTGAATGAAAGCCACTCTGCTGAAGCCTGGTGCTTGAAACTTGGGAATGTAGCTTCCTAACCCTGTTTGTCTCGGATTAGGAATATGGAATGTCATCACAGCCAGCCCTGCAGCATCCAGGGCAGCCCTGGGCTGGGTTTGCTGGAGATACCTTGGCCACCACATGAGGAGGTGACCCAGGGATGCTGCTTGGAGGGGTCACCAACACTTGATGTGACGGGACCTTTAAGACTTATCTTCTCTCTGTGATTTTGAGTGAATCTCTCCAGCTGTAATTAATCAAATGCATCTGTTGTAACCCTGGGGCTGCTTTGTGGCACACTTACTTCAAAACTGTTCAATTAGTGGCCACTAAAATCTAGGTCGAGTGGAGGGAGCTCCATGTTGGGGATTTTCCAGGTCAGGACATCTTGAAAATACAGCATCAGCTCTGCTTTGTGTGGGGAGGCTCCAATGGTAAACTGGGACTTCTTTTGAACGCTGATGAGACCACAAGTGCAAGTGCTCCAGCAAATGCATTTTAACATCCTCTAGGGCTGCAAGGGACAGTTGTAACTGTCAAGTACGTGAAGTGCCGAGCTCAGGTAATTCCCATTGCTAGTGCAGGCCTTCAGGACTTGGTGTAATGCAATCCAATGTGATTTTGTAGCATCTTCTAAGGGCACATAGAGCATCACAGAGCTAAATGGTACAAAACCTGTGACATGCTGTGAGTTACCCTCGCTGTCATGCTGCTGCTTTCTGCATGGTGAATAAATCAGAAGCCTCAGTCGTGTGGTTGAGGGCAAGGGGAGGTAGAAGTTGGAGTCTACACAGAGGAAGGAGGCGGGGGGTTGATGTTTGGTGTATGAAGCAGGCTGAACCCCAGCATGTGTGGCCAAATCCCATTCAGGAAGAGGTTTTGAAGAGCTCAAGTCGTTTGCCAGAGACAGGGCCGGAACAAACAAGCCTGAACAAGATTTCTCCATTAAATTAATTGACTTGCATTATTGTGGATGATGTTTGTTTATGGATGACAGCTGCAGCATGGGGAATATTTGTAACTCACCCAAAAGAAATGATGGACCGGTGGCAGATTAAGGAGAACTGTTTGACAGTCTTGGGTCCAGATTTTGTGGCAATGCATTATTGTAATTTATCCTCCTAATTGAAGAGGATAGTGTCCTTAATGAAAGTCTATAGGAGCAGAGATGATTATGGCTGAGGCAGGCTATAAACAGGCAGCTTTAAAGCACACACCTCACACTTTAGCATTTCTAAGTCATTTGAGGTGCCAGCTTCCTAATAAAATGTGACATTAACGTTCAGGGAGCAGCCAAGGCAGGAGTCGCAGATCTCCAAAGCAGCAGGCTACTTCTGAAGGGTAACTTACCATATTCTGGGTACATAAAAGAAGTCAGTCTCATCCTTCTGCCAGGCTTCCGGGGGGGGATGGCATTGCCCATGCCTCTCGGCCAGCTCAGGGACCATGATGTCCTCCTTGGGAGCATGGCACAGATGGATTTCAGCATCACTGGGCTTCGCAAAGGCATCCAGAGAAGTCATGAGAAGGTGGCAGTGGCTTGGGCTTGGCAGCAGGAGGAGGTGGAGGTTGCAGCACTCAGCATCCCTGAGCAGCCCATGGAGCAGACGTGTGGACAGCAGCTCAGTATCCCTCGGCTTTGTTTCCCTGTAGATCCTGACGGTTTCTGGCCCCCCAGAAGGAGGGACGAGGGTGACCATCCGCGGTGTGAACCTGGGCCTGGACTTCTCGGAGATCGCCCGCGGGGTGCAGGTGGCCGGGGTGCAGTGCACGCCGCTGCCCGAGCACTACATCGTCGCCGAACAGTGAGTGCCTTCCCAGACCTCAACTGCCTGCCCTGTGGCTCCCCACGGCTGGCTACCCCACACAAAGCCTCTTCCCTGACCCCCAGCAAACCCCCCCGCACAGGGAAGATTCTCTTCCTTACATCTGACCTAAGTCTGCCCTGTTTAAGTTTGAATCCATCTCCCCTTGTCCTATCACTACAATCCCTGTTGAAGAGTCCCTCTGCAGCATCCTTGTAGGCCCCCTTCAGATACTGGAAGCTGCTCTGAGATACCCACTCAGCTTCTTCAGGCTGAACAACCTGAAGGGGATGAGGTGTTTGAATGCTCTCTGAGGGTGTCCAGCAGCCGTTTATCTTTCATTAAGTGTTTTGTTTCCTTCCACACCAACATTCCTGCTTTGCTAAGCAACTTTTCTGATGAGCACCTTGCTGTTGACGCTGAGCTCTCTGCCCCTTCTGCTCCCCATTGTACTTGAAATGCAGGCAATGCTGCTGCCTGCACACAGCTATTTGTTAGGCAGGTGAGGTGGTGACAGCCGCTTAATCCAAATGGGCCTCCACTGGAGTCAGTTCATTTATTTCACTAAGGAAAACGTCAACCAAAAATTAGAGACCAGGCATTGTAAGAGAGGATGGGCGAACCTCCCAGACTGACACGTGCTCCTAGAGCTGTTGCCATGGGGTTGCTCAGGTGTAGCCAAAGTGCCCAGGTGTTGCGGGTCATCTGGGCAGAGTAGGAGGGGAGCAATACATGATGCCTTATAGAATGGTTCCTCCAGCTCCAACCCCTGCCACAGGCAGGGACCCCTTCCATAGAGCAGCTTGCTCCAAGCCCCTGTGTCCAACCTGGCCTTGAGCACTGCCAGGGATGGGGCAGCCACAGCTTCTCTGGGCCATCACCCTGTGCCAGCGCCTCAGCACCCTCCCAGGGAACAGCTTCTGCCTCAGAGCTCAGCTCAGGCTCCCCTTGGGCAGGTTCAAGCCATTCCCCTTGGCTTGGCCCTACAGGCCCTCTGAACATCTCCAGGGCCTCCTCTGGACTTGCTCCAGCAGCTCCACTATGAAGGAGCTGTGATGCAGAGCATCACTGATGTTATTGCAGGAACAGCCCCAACCACTGCACCAGCACTGCTGTCACTGCTAGCAGTTTGGGCTGTTCTGCTGAGCAGTGTTTTGTTTTATTTTTCAAATAAAGGATGGAAGATTATGAAATTATCCTCCTTTGATGGTATGAAACCCTGATTTTATAATCATGACTCTAATTACGGCTCTTGAGTTTCGAAGTTTGTTAACATCATTAAAACATTTACCCTGGGCAGATAACAGCAAGCATTAGCAGGAGAGCTGTCTTTTAAAGATGAAAACAGATAAAAGGACCCTCTTAAGGGTTCTGTGGGCAGACTGAATTCCAAGACTGTAATGACTCGCCATATGCTCCAGCCACGCAATCTATCAGCCAGCAATTAGGTTAATGTTGGTGAAAGGGCCACTTAGCCCAGCAATCAGCACCCTACAGCTCTGCCGAATGCATCATTTTGTAACAAGGCACCTGCTGGGAATCTGGCTTTTATCAGGAATTGGGATCAGGTGTATCAGGTCGCTCATGCCCCACCCCGTGCCCCATTATGATGGCTGGTGCTGTACAGCAGCTGCTTTACTGGCAAATCATAGAATCATAGACTAGTTTGGGTTGGAAGGGACCTTAAAGCTCACCCAGCTCCAACCCCTGCCACAGGCAGGGACCCCTTCCATAGAGCTGCTTGCTCCAAGCCCCTGTGTCCAATCTGGCCTTGGGCACTGCCAGGGATGGGGCAGCCACAGCTTCTCTGGGCACCCTGTTGCCAGCGCCTCAGCACCCTCAGTGAAGAACTTCCTAAGATCTAATCTAAATCTCCCCTCTTTCAGTCAAATATTATATATTCAATAGAGTATTCAGTGTTTTCCCCTCATATATAGCACTTGCTTCTTGTGGGAGAAAAACTCCTCTGCTGCCCATGGGGTGTCAGGAATCACTTCACCTTCCTTTGCCTATGGGCTGGCAGGAACAGAGATGATTGCTCTCAAATGCCAGCCCTCCATCCTAGCCCACTGCCTGGCAGCACAGCAACCCTGCCAGTCTGCAGGAGGAGAAGCAGTGAAATAGCAGAGAGGTTCATGGGCAACGTCTGGCTCAAAGGCAGAGAGAGGAGCACGTGGCAGATGAAGGCACGCAGCTGAGACGCTTCAGTCGTGTTCTCCAAAGGCAGCATCTCTCTAGGCAGCTCCTTTTGATACGCAGCAATAAGGACGTTCACATTAGAGCTCTTGACTACATGTGTGTATTTCATTAGGCCTCCTGGCATCACCTGTGCATGCTCATCCGCAGGTTATTTTTCTTCCTTTAGTCTATTTTATGTTATTTGTAGTTAATTCGGTGCTGCTGAAGGCGGCTGACATGCTGCCTCCACAAATTGGAGCCTTTTATGTGTTGGCACATCAATGGCAGAGGAGTGAGCAGTTTCCCTGCTGCTCTGCAGAGGTGCCTTCAGGCTCACGTGGGAAATGATGCTCTGGCTCATCCTCTGACCCCACTGTCAGGGCCAGACACCAAGTCTCATCCCTGCATTCCCCTGCCCCAAGGCAGGTTACTCCTCAGATTTCCAATGCCCAACGGGATTCTCTTGGATTTGTCTTCCCACTGTTGCTGCAGGAGCAGCATCCATCCCCTTTAGGTACAGCTAGAGAGCCCCATCAGCTGACATCCCTTTGCAAACCTCTCTCAAACCTGCCAGCATGACAGGCGTTTCCTTAGTCTCATCTCCAGTCAACGTTACACATCCCCTGGGTTACGTACCATACCTGGGCTTAACCCAGCAGCTCTCCCTGTCCTTAAGTGCCCACAGGGCTGAGCTGGCCATAGGAGGAGCGGATCCGTGTCTCCCCTGCAAATGCTGCTCTCCATGGCTGTCTCTATCATTCCCAAGCAGGTTTCTCCTTTTTTGATTAACTGGGAGACTGCAGCGTGAGCTGTTCCCTTAATGAACTCATCTGTTACTCTGAGGACTTCGCACTCACTTTGCTGCTGGCTAATATATTACCATTAGAGCTCTGCATTGCTCTGGAGTTTACAGCTTGTAATAATTATGTCTAATTTTGATTTTTTTCCCCTTTAAATTATAACATGGGGTAAAAATAGACTCAGTAATTAACTTCCTCCGAAGAGGCAGATACCAAAGTTAAGGAGGAGGGGGAAGAAAGGGAAGGGAAAAGCAAGCCTGCCCTGCATGGGCACTGTTGGCACCTCCTGCCAAAGAGTCCCTGTGGCCTTTCTGCTTCCAGGATCGTCTGTGAAATGGGGCAGGCTCTTCCAGGGATCAGCTCCGGCCCAGTGCTCCTGTGCATCGGAGAGTGCAAACCGGAGTTCACAGCCAAGTCCACGCAGCAGTACATGTTTGTGGTGAGTGTCTTATGAGGGTGGGGGGGTGAGGGCAGCACATGTGTCCCATGGGAACAGCTGGGTCAAATGCATTGGGTTCAACACCAGAAGGCAGTCTCAGAATTGCCATCTTCCCCATGGTATTGCACTGTTTTTGGTAGCCCAGCTTGTAAATGTCTACGGAATACTTGGGATTTAGGTGGGAACCTAAACCCAGGGTTCCCACTGGCTTTGGTATCAGCTTTGCACCACCAAAGTAATGACATGCTTGCCCAAATTTCTAGGCTCACTCTTTGCAAGTGCACAGGTGCACTCCCAGCAGGAGCCTTACACAGATCATAGAACCCCAGCCTGGTTTGGGTTGGAGGGACCTTAAAGCTCACCCAGCTCCAACCCCTGCCACAGGCAGGGACCCCATCCACTGGAGCAGCTTGCTCCAAGCCCCTGTGTCCAACCTGGCCTTGAGCACTGCCAGGGATGGGGCAGCCACAGCTTCTCTGGGCACCCTGTGCCACCGCCTCAGCACCCTCACAGGGAAGAGCTTCTGCCTTAGATCCAACCTAAATCTCCCCTTTTTCATCTTAAAGCCATAACTTTGTTCTGTACCTTGGGATTTTCTGTGCATGAGGAATTGTGAAGGAATTGAAGTCACACTAGAAACCTTCCTGTTTGCAAGGAAGGGATGCTGTTAGCTTGGTGCGTAGTTAATGGGAGTAAATCCAGGGTGCTGCTTCTTACTGGTTTTGAAGACATTTTTATACAAACCTGTGTGTACATACAGGCACCATTCTGCCTTTTTGCATGAACCCAGAAACAAACAGGACAGCAAGCACCATCCTCTGCAGCTCAGCTACTGCTACAGACTTAACTCTGAAAAACTATATTTGAGTTAGTTTCTGTGTCTGTAGATTTAATTCTGCCCTTTTGGATGGAAGGGTAATTCTGCATCGAACTATTATGGGCTTCTTGGTTTTCCCCCTTCCAAGGATGCTGGTTCAGTGTAAGGTTCCTCCCTGCTTCTTGGCTTGGTGGCTTCCATTGGTTGAGTGGCTCATTTATTTCCCTTGTTTAATTAGCAGCCTTTTGAGTCATAAACTTGAAAGGTACAGCTGAGCTTTCGCATATCTCCAGTTTTGCCTAAGCAGGGTGCTTCATCCTGCCACATTGATTTTGTGCTCAGTGCAATCTGTATGCAGAGAAACGCCAGCACTTCCCAAGTGTCCACAGTTTGTAAGCTAACTGAGAGAGAAATCAGGCAAACCCCTGCACCCCCTATTAGTCCTGTACCCACACCCTCCCCTGGGGTTTCAGTTACTCCACAGCACAGCAGGGGTGCAAACTACCACCACATTTTGCTCGAGTACGCCAGAAGCTCTGATCATCACAGGGCAGTGCCAGTCCCCAGTTCCCCCATTATCAAAAGGCAGGTTCCCATGTGACACAAGGAGGAATCTGTCTTGCTTTGTGTTAAAGAACAACCAGGAGCCAGTGGAACGTAATCATGGAGATGAATCCTGGACTAGTATCTTGCAGGAACCCAGTAACATATGCTGAGCATCATCATCCTTTGCATTATTGCCTCTGATTTCCAGCACTTACCTTGATTAGATCGTTTCTTTTTCTCAGGCACCTAAAACTTCCAGCACATCACTGCCTTTTGTTAGTTGGCCTCTATTTTTCTCTTTAGTGCTGCCACAGATTCCATTACAGCTGCTTTATGCCATTAAAGTCAGTAGTAAAATTGATTGGTACCTTAAAGCAGAGCTCAGTTCTGACCCCATGAGGGTTTATACCTTCATGAGCTCATCTGGAGCCTGACACTGTGCAGGAGCAATGCTGTCACCTGAATTACACCCGTTTTATCTGGGGAGGTGGAACCTTGGAGCTGTCTTGGTCTGTAAATCTGTCACAATTATCACCAAATCAAGAGCTGAAGATGGAAAATCTTTATTAAGTTCTCAGGCCCTCATTCCAGCCTTGGGATGGGGCTGAAGGAGGAGGAGGGCTGTGGTGGGCTCTCTGCCTGCAGCGTCACAGCATTGCAGCTTGCTCCTAACTCACTCTAGGGCACAGTTGGCAGGGTTGGGCTGGAGGCTGAAGGAGGTTTTTGATGGGGAATCATGCACGGAACATGCTTTGAATGTGGGGTTTGTATTTTGGAATCGCTCCTCTTGGTTGTATGAAATGGTCCCCAGCCTCCCAGTGTAACCATGGCTATCCTCATTCCTACAGTCTGCTATTGCCATTAGCTGGGGTAACCATCAAATAGCCTCAGCTGGAAGGGGACCCACAAGAATCATTGAGTCCACTTTGATCCCAGCTAGAATAAGAACTGGGAGCTGCCAGTGAGCAGCTGAAGGATAAATCTTTCCCTCCTGCTCCATTATCCCATAATAACCCACAACAGGGTGAATTGTGTGTTTTATTCTCTGGTCTATTGAGGAGTCAGGGTCAAACAGACCTGAGCTACTTTGGCACATGCTGTGGCACCCAGAAAACACACGCTGCATTGTGAAAACAGGACAAACTGTGGGAGCTGCCAAGCAGGTGGTGCCAGGGGAGCAGAGCTGGGAGGCTGCCAGGCTCTGTAGATGAGAGTCCTAAGGAGGGGAATGCGGAAGCATTAGGAAAACAGTTTAGCATTATCCACTGATTGAAAACAAATAGAAAGGTACCTGCTTTCTGCAAGCTCTATTAAGGGGGATAAAAGCTCACCCGGTGCAAGGCAGGATGAAGGCATTGCTGCAGCAACATCACCGATGAAATGTCCGGTGGGCTTTGTTTGCTAAGGATATCTGTCCATCAGCAATGGGAACAGGCTCTGCCCCTACAGTACCACCACGGGGGGTTTCATGTTAGGCTGGAGCTGCCTTTTGTTAAAGTCCTGCAGTGTTGCCCATGACCCTGGTGGGGTTTTTTTGATGCTCTACCACATTGGCAAACTTGAAGCGTTTAGGTTCAGGTTTCCAGCGTGGCAGTTTGCCAGGCTTGGGATACATACAGCTTTTGAAACTGCTGTGCAAACAGCTTACTTCTGCGTGAAGACTGAGTTGAAGGTAAATACCTAATTTTGCCAAGGCTAAATTTACACTCAGTTTGTTGAACCACATTTTATCTTTCAGAGCTGTGTTCAAAAATGTAGCAGGAGATTTGTCACGTGTTCAGGACACATCTTCTCTTTTGCTTTTCTGTTCTAAAAATGATACCTGCACTCAGCTAGAGCATAAAGATGCTCCGGAGAGGATGTTTCTTCGTCTGGCGCGGTCCCTGGGCTCACAGCATCTCCCTTCAGAGCACTGAGTTTGTCCTTTGGTTTCTCCAGACTCCAGCAGTGAGTTTCCTGAATCCAAGCCGTGGTCCAGAGTCGGGAGGGACAATGGTGACCATCTCCGGGCACTACCTGGGAGCTGGCAGCCGCGTGTCAGTGCTCCTGGGAAACCAGACCTGCGAATTCTATGGGTAAGGGCTCGAGCCGTGTCATGGAATCCTGTGTCATGGAATCCCAGCCTGGTTTGGGTTGGAAGGGACCCTAAAGCTCATCCACCTTCCACTGGAGCAGCTTGCTCCAACCCACTGTGTCTGACCCGGCCCTGAACACTGCCAGGGATGGGGCACAGCATCCTGGTTATCAGGGCTACAGCACAGTGCATGTCCTGTAGCTGAACATGCAGCCACAGCAAAAAACTCATCTGGTGACCCCTGAAAGCTCCCATTTCCTCTTTTATTACCTGAAACCACCACCTGCTATACTGTGACTGAGCCTTGCTTGGCAAGGGAGGGACTGCATGAGTATTAGTACTGTCCATTATTTCATTTTCCCACTGTTACAACATCAAGTGGTCCAAACATCTTCAGCAAGCATCACTGCGATTGTAAAATGTTTATAGTGGTCATCAGGACCTGCCCTAGGCCTGGTTAATCTGAAGAACATGCAGCATTTATAAGAAACAACTGGTTACTCTTTTCACAGTTCAACAACTTGCATTGCTTCTATTGCAGCTGCTGCTGCACATCCCTCAGCCTCCCAGAAGTGGTCAGAACAAGGGGTGGGCCTCTGTATGGCAGAGCAAAGCGAGGATCTGCACACACCTTGCTGAGAAACTTGCACAGCCATCCATCTCCTCAGGGATCTCTATGGGAAATTTGCCTTTTAGCCAGCAGTGTAAACCCAGAGTTGACATTTGCAGGGTTTAATGGGTTTTACTGGGGCTTAGTTAAAAAAAGATACACGCAGGGCACATCTGCGTGCATCACACGTCTATGCAGCGTACATCCGTGTGCATGCACATCTATGCCCTGTACCAACCCAACGTGACAGGGTGCATTCCAGAGCGTGGGGAGCCTAAGCAAAGTGGTGTGATGTGCAAAGGGACTGTCAGATCAGGCTTCCCAGGAGGAATCAAGGAAGTTCCTAGGAAAGAAAAGACCCCTGAAGGTGAATTTCTTATGTGGAAGACTGAGAGGCTCACTATGGGAGCTGTGGATGCTGAGATCATAGAATCACAGAATGGTTTTGGTTGGAAAGGACATCAAGATCATCCAGTTCCAATCCCCCGCCATTGGCAGGGATGCTCCCACTAGGCAAGGTTGCTCAAGGTCCTGTCCAGTATAGCCTTGAACACTGCCAGGGATGTGGGAGCATGTTGGGATATTAGTGCTTATTCTGCGTCCATCCTAGAATGGTGCTGTAGGACATGCCAAGGTCTTCAAGTGCAGATCAATTCACTGTAACCAATGCACCAACATTTCTTCCCTCATCCAAAGCAAAGGTGCCAGATTGCTGCCTCAAATGCATGCAGGTAGCGGTGTTCCCACCGGCAGAAGCAGCCTTGGAAGCTGGCCTGCAAGCAGCATCAGCCCTGTGATATAATCCCTTAAATATACGATTATATTCAGGCAACCTGCAGATAGTGACCTGCAAAACCTGGAAGACTTGTGAATACTCTGTATGGTCTTATTACAGCAGGCAAGCAGAAACTTAAACAAAGCCAGGGCAGTGAATGAATGGCATCGTTCCTTGATGTGGGGTCATGCTGTGCACTTTGCTTTGCTTGGACTGTTTGGAGGCAGTGAACTTCAACTGGACTCGAGGGTGTGGGGGAGCCTGATTAGATGAAGCAGCTTCTAATGAGATTCACTCTAATTACAGCTTCCCCCATTCTTCCCTCTCTGCTCAGAGGAGTGGGTAGATTCACCATGACGACATGCTAATAGCATGGAAAGCTAATTAACTGATCACAGGGAGCTGAGAGCAGCCTGCCAGCAGTGAGGCATCACTCTGGATCTTGTGCCAGAGCTAAGCAGGCACGGCAGAGGCTGGCAGGGCTGGGCAGAAAGCAGGCAGCAGAGCAGGCAGCTCTTCAGCATCCACAGAAACACATAGGGAAGCAGCGAGGAGGGTGGAGAAATGCACTCCTCAGACAAGGGTGCCATTGTGGTTAAATGAAACCTAGGTGGAAAGTGAGAATGAGCAGGAAGGGGTAGACAACTGCATCAACAGAAATAGTCCAGTCCAATCTGTTGGAGATATTTTAGGAAGCTGTTTCTGTTCCCTGGGTTATGGTGCATGGGTGTGCAAAGGTGTGCACTGGGAATGTTGGATACCCCTTGGAATGCCCAGTACTGAGTAATGTGCCTGTACTCCTTAGCGAGTGTCTGAGGGACCTTGAGAGGGGCCCACAGAGCATTCCCTTAGCCAGGTACAGACACCAGAGCCTTGCTGGAAGCAAAGCAGGGGCACGGCTGCACTTGGGCCCCCAATATTCATGCTTCATGAGCTGTACAGTCTGAGGGTGAGGAGGGGGAAGAGTGGACATTCAGTAGAGCCAGGTTTTGATTTGAGTGCTGTGCTGCAGAGCTGCCTGCCCTCTGCCCTGTGGGAAGCAAAAACTAAATGGGCCACAGAAGCAGCATGGCCTTTTTGGCAAGCGAGGGGCAGGTTTGGGCAGGCAGGACAACCCACACCTGGCCCTACAGGACACTGGCCTTCAAGGGATGTTGCTCCAGCAGTTTTATATGAGCAGTGCCCAGGCTTACCACAGAGCTGTGCAAGTCCTTGCAGCTCTATCCCAGCAGCGGGAGCATCGCCGCTTGGATCTCATTCTTCTTCTCCATCCGTCCATCCACCCACCCACCAGTGCCTTTGTGCTTTGACAGCCCCTCTCTTCCCTGCTGCCTCCACCTTCTCCAGGGCTTCACTGGAAGCAGATGGTCTGTTGTGTCCAGCCAGCCAGCGCCAAGGCCAAGGTCACCCCTGCTCTGATGGGAACACAAAGGCAGGAGGCAGCGGTGACGGTGGCATCGCCCTTCCCAGCGCTCCATTATGCCGCTCACAAGAGCCCGTGTGTGCAGTGGGGTGGGAGGGGAAGAATTTGGCTTTTGAGTGAGCTTATGCATCCCATTTCAAAAGCAGCCATCTGTTTTCACACGCCCGGCAGAAGGCAGCAGGTTCACAGAGGGATGCAGGAGGCTGCAGTTTGGCACAAAGAGTAATTTCAGGGAGCCTGAGCTTCTCTTCTGGTAGGCAGGCAGAGTGAATTTCTCCTGCCCATCTCAGGAGCTCAGCCCCTTTCAGGTATCAGAGTATAGGGCTGGCTGATGGCTCAGCTTTTCAGTGAGCTGCAGGTCAGCACTAGGACCAAGGGGTTTCTGCCCTTATGCTATGACTCCCATTAAAGCCTCCCTGGCTTCTCTCTTGCACAGGCGATCCATGAACGAGATTGTCTGCGTGTCAGCTCCATCAGCCCACGGCCTAGGGGCTGTTCATGTCTCTGTCAGTGTGGACCGGGCCCAGCTGGAGAGGACTTTGCTGTTTGAGTACATTGACGATCCAAAGGTGCAGCACATTGAACCTGAGTGGAGCATTGCCAGGTAACAAAAGGCTCTGACATAATTTCTTTGAGGAGCAGAAGGATGAACCAGCATGCCTGGTCTGGGTTTTCTCTCTCAACCTGTGATCTGTGAGGTCAAAAGGGGGTCAGTTTGGAAATGCACATCCCATCCAGCATCCTGGATTTGTCAGGGCTGTGTGTCTGCAGCATTTGCCATTACCAGAAATCAGGTCCAGAGTTACTATCAAGTAGCTGTGATTACCAAGGCAATTACAGCAGCAGCAGTCTGCCCTGAGATTCTGGGAGCACGAATAAAGCCAAGATCACTTCCATCTGCTGAAGAAGTGCACAATTGCTCATTAAAGGCTCCTTCTCATAGTCCTGCAACAAAACAAAACCAGCAAGCACCAAGAAAGGAAAAAGCTGATGCTAATCAAAACATAGTGTTTATCCCAGATTCACTGCTTGGTACAGAGTGACCGGCACTGTCACTTCATTGTGGCATCATCACTGCTAAAAACCCTGTGCCAGCCTCATCCCCTGGGGTTACTGTAATGGTTGTGCTCACACAGGTTGAAACACAGCAATTCATTTCAAATTCCAATTGTTCTTTAAAATTGCCCCTGAATGAAGGGAGCAGCTCACAGCAGGCTCCGAGGTGTTTGCTTTGAGTCCCAGTTCAAGATAATGCCAGGCCTGGGGTGAGATGGGTTTCGTGGGCAGGTTCAGGAAGCCAGAAGTGAAAGACTTTACACAGAGGCACTGGCTGTCAGAGAACTGGGGTTCTCTAGCCTGGGGGGTTGTGTTCTACCTGGCCCACATGGCATCGGGTGCTCTTCATCCCTCCCCTCCTGTGTGTGACAACTTGCTGCATCTGCATTCCAGATACAAGTGCATGTCAGCTCCTTCACAGCACATACTGTTCATTGTGTGTTCCTTAAAAACATCACTCTGTACATCATTAACCACTGTGATTAATTTATTGTCTTACATAGTTAGCTCAGTTGATTTCTTTGGTCCCGTTTCTCATCCTGCTGCCCTGCAGTGCTGTTAGGTGGGAGAAAGCTGCGAGTATAAAATGTTGCTGACTTTGGACACCCCTCCCCAGTGACTCAGGGAGTGGGAACTAATCCCTGCTGTCTCCTGGTGCCTGAAGTGGCTGCAGAAAACATCTTTCTGAGACCAACAAGCATCCTTGTTGTCAAGCAGAGCCTCTCTCCACAGCATTAATCAGGTGTCTCCTGGTTCTCCACAGCGGACACACACCTCTGACTGTTACCGGCTCCAATCTGGATGTGATCCAGGAGCCAAGGATCCGCGTCAAGTACAATGGGAAGGAGTTTGTCAATGTAAGTAGCTGCTGTCAGCACGGTGCCTGGGAGCATCCCTTGCATGGGTTCTCCCCACCTGGGTGCATACATGCACTGGTTACTGGTGAGGCTTGCCATGACAACAGCTGCTTTGGGGTTGTTTCCCTAGATTTACCCAAACTGGGAATGCTGGAAGGAGGGATTCTTACACACACAAATGACTTCTTCAGCAGCACAGTAACTGCCAAGGAGTTTTCAAAGCTAGAGATGGAAGCCTCCATTCTGGGCCATCTCAATCACGTCAAATTTTGTCTTGGGTCAAATAAAGTTTCACTCTGAAATTCCCCCTGTTGTCCAAGGCCCTGAAACCCTGCCTCTCCCCAGCACCTTTGATTTCCAGTCCCTTAGCTCAGGTCTACAGGCACATTATGATGGGAAGCCCAAGTGTAGCTACCTCCATCATTCCCAGCTGCTCCACACTTCCCATTTTAGTCCTGCTCTTTCTGTAAAAGCCCAGAGTAGGCGCTGAGACCTGCCAGCTCGGAGGCTGCTAAGTTTGACTAGGCTCTCCCTAGCTGCCTCTCTATAAATAAACCTCCTACTGCCACAGCTCTGGGCCCAGCAAACCTGTACCAGCCCAGGGAGGGGAGGAGAGAGGGAACCACTTCTGCACAAGAAGCTTCCAGGCTGCTTTCGCAGCTCAGTCACTGCAGTAAGGCCAGATGCTGTTTCCCTGTATCCACCTCACCATGCGAAGGATGCTGGACATGGGGCTCTGGGTATTTTGATGAAGCTGGGTGTTATTTTTAAGGCTCTTTTCCTTCCTCCCTTTTATCACTCTAATATGCCCAAAGCAAGGAGTCAGTATAGCAGAACTGGGGGTTGATCTGGAATGCCACCTCCTTCCCCAGTCTGTATTGTTTCAGTCCAAGGGTAAGAAACTGAAATGAATTCCTAGCTAAGTGGGAACTAAGCAATGTCCTTTTATGCTACAAATACAGATTGTACCTCCAGGACCTGCAGAAATGATTCTGACCAAGCAAAAGTGCAATACACTGTTTCTATGCAGTGATCCTTCTCACTGAACCTGTATTATCTTGGAAAGGGCAAATCACTTAGCAGTCTTTTCCTATTCCCTTTCTCCCTTCCCCTCTGAAGACCTTTTTCATGGGAGCTCTTTTTAAAGAGACATCTAATTTTGTTGCTTGCACTTGCAGTTACAGTGCTGCAAAAATAATCCTGAAGACACAAAATTGAGTGGAATTAAATTTTCCACTTATGGAGGGAGGCCAAATGGTTGGGCTCTTGCTGCTTTATAAGGCAAGAGGCTCATAAATCAGCCAGTTCCCTGCTTCCAGGCCTGGAGAAGCTGTGGGTGTCCTCAGTCTGGCAGGAGATGACCTTCGTGTTACCTCCAGCCCACGAGTGCCAGACAATCATTCCTCTCCCTTGTTGGGAATTGCCTCTAATCACCGGTTTGTAGCCGGAAGCAGGTATTTGCTGTGGGTCTGTTTCTCTGGGCTTTCCTGGGCGTATTTAAGGAATCAGAACATGGTTGTGCAGGTCAAGGTAAAGTTTTCCCTGCCGTCTTTCAAAGCATCACCTTCCTCCCAGGTCTGCAAGGTGGTGAATGCTACAGCGCTGTCCTGCCTGGCTCCGCCCCTCACCTCCGAGTATCGGCCCGGCCTGGATGCTGTGGAGCGGCCAGATGAGTTTGGGTTTATCTTTAACAATGTGCAGTCTCTCCTGGTCTACAATGACACCAAGTTCATCTACTACCCTAACCCAACGTTTGAACTGCTGAGCCCAACCGGGGTGCTGGAGCAGAAGCCAGGGTCACCCATCATCATGAAGGTAAGGAGACCTTTACTCAACCCATGGGAAGAAACAAAAAACCAATCCCAGAGATTTTTATTCCCTCTTTGGAGAATGGGATACACTAGATGGAGTCCCATCATTTGCCCAAAGAATGGGAATGAAGCAGAGATGAGGAAAATGCATCTTTGTACAGTCTTCTCTCCCCTTGTCCCTAGGGCAGAAACCTGTGCCCACCCGCTCCTGGAGGAGCAAAGCTCAACTACACCGTGCTCATCGGAGAGACACCCTGTGCTGTGACTGTCTCTGAGACCCAGCTGCTGTGTGAGCCACCCAATCTCACCGGACAGCACAAAGTGATGGTGAGGGACCAAACACTCCTTTCAGCATCCTTTCCCTCCCTCTTTCCCATCCTTTTTCCCCCTTCTCCAGCTCACTGATGCACTTGGATATTGAGTGCAGTTTCTTGTCCAAGGTTCGGTAGGATTTTAGATCTTTATGGCTGTCTAATTGGAAGTGTAAAATACTGATGTGGACTAGCATGGACAAACTTCTTCCCTCCCTAAGGGAACCTACTACCAAAGCCTTCTAGAAGGAACAAATCTTTCTGGCAATGCCTTCAGCACCAGTTATCATCCTTTCTGTGGTGCTGCATAGCCTTCCTTCAGTAAGTGAGATCACTGGCTTTAAACTGAAAGAGGGCAGATTTAGATAAGATTGGGAATATATTCTTAACTATGAGGTGGTGAGGCACTGGCACAGATTGCCCCATCCCTGCCAGTGTTCAAGGCCAGGTTGGATGGGGTTTGGAGCAACCCACTCTAGTGGAAGGGGTTCCTGCCCATGGCAGGAGATTGGAAGTGGATGAGCTTTAAGGTCCCTTCCAACACAAACCATTCATGATTCTATGATTTTCAGTGGGTTGTGTTCTTCCTCTTGTTGGGATTTTTGACAGTCCTTCTAGCCAGACCTGAGCTGCAAAGTGAATGGGAAGGTTTTCCTTTTCCTAAAGCAGAAGCAGCTAGGAATATCTGAACACTGGAGTGGTTGAATCAATGGCCTCATGCAGGATAACAGTCGGTGTCTTCCTCTGCTTTGGTTTTGGACATTGCTGCTTCCTCTGATCCGCTCGCAGCTGCTGAAGTGCTTGAGTGGAGCCCAAACGAGATTGTAATTGTGATTTATTTCCCTTTAAGTTCAGCATCCAAAACATATTCACATTATCACAGTGTGATGCACAGAAGCTCAACCTGGCTGAGAGCTGCTTACATCTGTGGCCAGGGCACATCCAAGAAAAGCCTGGCCTGGCATTAACCTCCAGTGTGTTTGCTCTTTAGCTTTCACATGGGGCTTTCTCTCCCCTTCTCTGTTCTCTCTTTCCAGTCGCTCTGGTTTCTTGTCAGTGAAATTATCACTAGGTTGCTTTATGCCCACACTTTACAAAAGGGAGTTGAAAGCTTATAAAATGAAAGTCAAATGGAGCCATCAGATAGTAAGAACAAAGCCCAGATAGCGAAGGGCTGGCACATTTATCATGACTTGAAGCCTCCCTGTGTTCGCATTACCTACACCCTCTGTTTGAAGGCAACTGGAGTTGCTATATTCTTAACTAAAACACAACTCTGTTCAGTGCTTCTGTAGGGATCTGCACAGGCCATGTTGCGTGTACTCGGGCTTTGGGACTGGCTGACACCCTTAGCTAAAGGTGCTGGTTACCTCTGTTGTGCTTTGTAGGTGCGTGTTGGTGGTATCATCTTCTCCCCCGGCTCAGTGAGCATCATCTCAGACAGCCTCCTGACCCTGCCAGCCATCGTCAGCATCGCGGCTGGAGGCAGCCTGCTCCTCATCATCGTCATCATCGTCCTCATTGCCTACAAGCGCAAGTCCCGAGAGAACGACCTGACCCTGAAGAGGCTGCAGATGCAGATGGACAACCTGGAGTCCCGAGTGGCCCTGGAGTGCAAGGAAGGTCAGTACAGACCAGGCACACTCGGTGTGCTGCAGCTCCATGCTGTGCTCCCCAGCTCACCCCAAGAGAGCCCCCCCCATCACCCGATGTTTGTGGTGAGGAATGGAGTTCATGCCCCCCCATGTTTGCCCACCAGACAAGCTGCAGCAGGGTGGGCAGCCACAAGTGTGTCAGCAGCAGGCACAGCTCTGCTGCCTAATGTGCAGAGAGTAGGATTAGAGCTTGATCCTGCTTAAGTGACATGCCTGGATGGTGCTGGAGGGATGGTGCAAGCCCCCTTGTCTAATGGCCTTTTAGTATAGGGCTTTTAAAAAGGCACAGAGATATGGAGGAGATGAGGTTTGGACCCCAAGAAACAGTGTGTATCCCAAATGGAAGGCAGGAGGATAGGCAAGCTGGTTCAGTCCCTGCTCCAGTCTCTAAGATGGGAGCCCAGAGCAGTGAGTAGGTCTAAGGGATAGAAAGAAGCTCCTCAGCATTTCCTTCTGGGGAATGCTGCGTGTTATTTGGACAAGATTTCAACACAGACAAGTCTTGTCCCTTCAGCGAGGTGGTGGGTGAGAGAAGAAACATTCTGCTGTAGTTCTCTATGTCCTTCCAGCCAGAAGGGAGCTCAGTGAATTAAAGAAAAATAAATCAAAAGCTGCAAATTCCATAGTGTGACCCCTGTTTCTAGAGAGCATCACACTGGATTTGTTCAGCTAGTTTTAAAAGGATAGCCTTGGAAGCACAGGACAAAAAATGAGATGTATTCAGGAGAGAACACCACTTGGGCATGGGCACAGCCTAGCTGGGGTACAGAGACCTCACTGAGCCAGCATTTCGTACTTTGGAGGATGCACACAAGGCCACAGATAGAGCTGTATAACATGGTGATGTTATGTAGCAAGTGGAGGAATAAATCCCTTCCTGACCCCTGCAGCAAGCAGTTTTTGATTGGGTTTGATCTGTATCAGCTTTATTTTGGCAACTGTTGACAGAGGAGGAAAGGAAGAAGAAAGGAAAATATGGGAGGCACCAAGTTAGGAAAATAGATCCTCATTTCTATCTGCAGCCTTTAAAGGTGCTGTAGGTGTGTGTACACAAGTGTGAACTGCATACAAATTAATAGGCATCTTTTGTTCTCAGCCTCTGCTCTGTGCAGTGTGTGCTCTCTTGCTTTCAGCAGAACCTCCGAGGGAGAGGGTTTGTCTGAGCTACATAGCAGGGTCTCCTCCACATTGCTTTGCTGAGCTGGCCTACTTGTGGGTGCTACTCAAGGCGAGCAGACAGGCAGCCCACCCCCCCAAAGGCTGGCCTCCTTGAGCTCACGTGTGCTTTTCTCTTGTTCCACTCTCCCTCAACAGCTTTTGCAGAGCTGCAGACGGATATCAATGAATTGACCAGTGACCTGGATCGCTCTGGGATCCCATACCTTGACTACCGGACCTATGCCATGAGGGTCCTTTTCCCTGGCATTGAGGACCATCCTGTCCTGCGGGAGCTGGAGGTATCGTACAGCCTGTGCTCAGGCCCCTCAAAGTTTCCCTAAGCTAGTGTGAAACCCAGAGGCCTTTATGCCTTCCACACCAGATCTTATGAGAGGCACTGGGATCAGCAGGATGAGCCCCCAGTTCATTTTAGCTAGGAAGCAAGTGGTTCATCTCCATCTCTCATTGCTTGATTCCTTTTGCTTTCTTCCCTCTGGTGTTGCTTTACTTTCATTTTATGGGGCTTTATATTGCTATAAGCCAGCAGGAAAGCATACCAGATAAGTTACTGGTGTCCTTTTAATCTCCTCCCTATGCACTGTACAGTGCAGGGAAGACTTTGAGGCTGGGAGCATCCTGCTTAGAGCATCCTGCTGCTGCTATTCCACGGCGTGTCCATCGGAGGGCAAACGCCAGGCTCAGCATGGCTAGCCAGCCTGTGAGCAGCTCAGTGTTTTGTCCACCACTATGCCTAAATATATATGAAAGGTTTTCATTGGGGATACAGCAAAATGGGTGATGTGCAAGTGTCCATTGGATACCCTTGCAGATGAGCCCTGCTCACCTGTGAGAGCACCCAAATAAACGATGGTGCTTCAAGAAATGTTCTCTGCCACTGAGAGCACATGGGGCTTCCATCCTCCATCCAGGGTGCACAGAGCTACCAGCTCTGCACTCCCTCTTGGAGTAGTGCTCCAGTATCCTGAAAGTCCTAAGTCCTCTTGCCTTCACATAGCCCAGGGGATGGCTCAAATCTCCAGCCAAAACTGTAAGAGGAAGAAGCAAGGCTAGCATTAATGCATCAAATCTGATTCCTCTCCAGTGGGCACCAACACTGAGCAGTTGCCCTGGTGTTAATAAAACTCACCCAGGCTTTGAACCAACCTCTCACAGCCCATTCCTTCTTATTTCCAGTCCCACGCACTATGTTCACTGTTTAAATTGCCAAATAAGCCAAACAAATACAAAAGCTTTTTATTTTACTCATGAAAACCAGAACTGCAAAAGTGATGTGCTGCCAATTACACAGTTGCTTAATTATGTAGTGTTAGTAAACCCAATACATAAGTCTCCAAGATGTTTGGTAAGGAGTTGCCTGATGTAGTTCCATCATTTTCACTTGTAATGAATTACTTCAATCTGTAACTGGCTGAAAGCCTCAATTAATTTTTTACACTTGTCCCATAATAAAGCAATAGTCTAAATCAGTATTTAATTTACTTACAAGAGTGTCACTTTTTGTGCAGAACAAGCAGAATTGTGTGTTTTTTATAGGGCCATTAGCCTCAGAGTAGCAGCTTTATGACTTCGAGTGCAGTTCTGAACAGTGATCATAGAATGGTCAGGGTTGGAAAGGGTCTTAGTATCATCTAGTTCCAACCCTTCTGCCATGAGCAGGGACACCACACAATAAACCATGTCTCCCAAAACTCCATCCAACCTAAACTTGAACACTGCCAGGGATGGAGCATTCACAACATGAGGAAGGTGAGCTGTGCAGAAGTGCTGGGAGGGGACAGAAAAGGTGACCAGGACTGGCCAGAGACCATGTCCAGGGATGCTGAGACCCTGAGAGATAGGGTGCTGGCTTGTGCACCCAGGGTTAAACCATTCACACCCCCCCACACCCCCAGTGATGTTCCCCTGTCCTCCCAAGCCTTGGCTGATGGGCATTCTCTCCTCCACCACAGGTCCAAGGGAACGGGCAGCAGAGCGTGGAGAAGGCCTTGAAGCTCTTTGCGCAGCTGATTAACAACAAAGTCTTCCTACTGACCTTCATCCGAACGCTGGAGCTGCAGCGCAGCTTCTCCATGCGCGATCGCGGCAACGTGGCCTCGCTCATCATGACAGGGCTGCAGGGCAAGCTGGAGTATGCCACTGATGTGCTGAAGCAGCTGCTCTCCGACCTCATCGAGAAGAACCTGGAGAACAAGAACCATCCCAAACTGCTCCTGCGCAGGTAGGGCAAGGGACGGGTCTTAAGGCTTTCAACAAGGTTGCATGGACACACTGCTGGTGGTATCTGGGGGCCCTGCAGGACCAGGGTGCTGGTTGTGGGAGGAAAACACTGTTCACCCATGGTGGATTTTGTATGACCCCCCCTATTTCCTTGCCTGTCTCCATGACGCAAGATTAACTTGACATAGGGCTATCACAGATGGCTGAACAGGGTTTGGAATTGGATCATGGAATTATAGAAGGGCTTGGGGTGGAAGGGACATTAAAGATCATCCAGTTCCAACCCCATGTGATGGGCAGGGACACCTTTCACTACAACAGGTTGCTCACAGCAATTCAGCTTATTACTGAAGATGTCTGTACTGTATTTGGAGATGTTGTCTTGCATGAGCTATGCTATTAAGATGGAAAGTTGAGCATTAAAAACTTTTGCAGGTCTGCAAGCCCACCAGTTTCTCACTGCATTACTCCAGTGCTGGCGTGTACAAGAGGAGCAGGCAGATTGCAATCTCTTGACCCTTATCTCTGGCTTTACAAGCACAAAGCATATTTCCTTATTCCACCCATCCCTTCTACAGCCCTCTCATTCCCTTTAGGGGCCTGGAAGAGGCACTTGGCTTCAAAAGCCAGCTGAGGTGTGAGCCACCGAATCACACACTGCTTCAGGCCGTTGGGGTGTGCTTTTCCCTCATANGGGACACCTTTCACTACAACAGGTTGCTCACAGCAATTCAGCTTATTACTGAAGATGTCTGTACAGTATTTGGAGATGTTGTCTTGCATGAGCTATGCTATTAAGATGGAGAGTTGAGCATTAAAAACTTTTGCAGGTCTGCAAGCCCACCAGCTTCTCACTGCATTACTCCAGGGCTTGCGTGTACAAGAGGAGCAGGCAGATTGCAATCTCTTGACCCTTATCACTGGCCTTACCAGCACAAAGCATTTTTCCTTATTCCCCCCATCCCTTCTACAGCCCTCTCATTCCCTTTAGGGGGCTGGAAGAGGCACTTGGCTTCAAAAGCCAGCCAAGGTGTGAGCCACCACATCACACACTGCTTCAGGCCGTTAGGGTGCGCTTTTCCCTCATGGGAAGCACAAGAGCCAGGAGGTCTGCAAGCCCACCAGCTGGGAAGTGCCTCAAGGAAAGAGGTCTCTCCCCAGGCTTGTACACTACTGACACGAGGGCAAAGCAGCAGCAGGCAGAGGCGAGCAGTGCAGGGAAAGAGATCTGGTTTATTGACCCAAGAAGGTGTCCAGAGTGAGCACAGGCAGCAGCACCATGTCCTGAGAGTAGCTCCCTCAGGCCTGGCGCCAGCAGTGGGGCACTACTCCTCCTCTTGGGGGTTCATGCAGGACAAGCTGAAAGTCCTGCGCAGA
>NDXB01015035.1:90902-117889 GCA_002631895.1 Agapornis roseicollis | reverse complement strand
AGGGATGGTATTAAAAACAAAAAATTAAAAAAAATTTTTTGGAAAAAAAAAAAAAAAAAAAAAAAAAAAAAAAAATCATGAAAGCAGATCTTTTCTAGCTGAAATCAAGGTAGAAAAATTTTGGAAGCTCTTAAATACATACACTTTACACATTAGCTTTGGAGTGTTTGGACCAAATGTCATGAGGAGTCAAGCCATACTAATATGAAGGATATTAAAACATTTTTATAATGTCATAATCCTTCTACTAAAAACAACTTAATTTTTAAGTCTTTTCAGAATTCATATTGCATTGCCATCGTAAGTATTACGTGTGATAAGTCTGATAGGAAGGTTAGCACAATCAGTTGGAATCCTGGTCAGCATGCTGTGAAGGCTTGTGACAGTCAAGCTCCCATAGCAAGACATCATGAACAATGTCCTCAGTCTTTACCAGAATGCGGTGTGGAAACACTTTCTGCAAAAGCGTCAGTTCTTTCTAGAAACATGCTTGATGGGCTCATTCAGGCTGAAGTGCAGTAAAATCTGTGGATTAAGAGAGGAAACATGTTTGCATTCAGACTTCCTCTCAAAATTTGGATGTTGCTGCTCCAGGACTTTAAGCTAGAGAATATTCCCTAAAAGACTAGAATGCAACTAAATTCAGGTCTTGGATAAGCTCATTCTGAATTTTGCTGCTGTGCTGGGCTATGGCAAATATGAACCTCGTAGGTGTCTCAGTCAAACAGAGATCTTTTTGAGGATGCATGCTGACACTGTAATTATTATACCATAGATTGTGTGTATTTTGAAATATCATTCTCTACTGCTAAGAAAGTGTTCAGGTATTTAGAGCCAGGAATATATTGAAAGCATCCATTATTCCCCATGTTGTATGATAATTGCTTCTAATACATGAATAAATATGATGACATCTTCATCATGCTGCTGTCATGGAACTTGGTAGGAAAATCACTCACAATCTTGGGTTTCCCCCTTTCATTTTGCTGGGTCCCTGTGGTTTCTCTGATTTGGCCATAACAGTAAATAATAGAAGGTATTAAATGAATCAGCTGCCCAGAGCTAAGGATTGACTATGTTGGGGGCTGAGGTCAGTGTACTGATAGAAATGTCTCTGCCATAGGTGGGAATAATTAAACCAACTTTATGCTGTTTTCACAGATCTAGTCATTAGTAGCAATTAACACTGCACCAATTGTGTAAATCTGCTGTTTGTATTAAAGCAAAGAATCTTCCCCCAATATCTAAAATGTTTAATAAAATATCCCATAATCTTCTGGCTGAGAAATAGACTTATCTGACTTTGATACCATCCTTCTGCAGAGGTCGCTGGGCAGAAGAAGGGTCTGTGTTTCAGTGCCTCTCATCCAGAAACACATGCTGAGTTTCATGTAAACTCAGATGGCTCAGAGCTATGAACTGATACCAAGACCAATATTTTTTTTCCCTTTATCAGCTACCAAGAAAGTAAAATCACTTCTAATCAGAAGAACAGCCCTCCCTTTGCAATTGTTTGCTCAACTCCTTTTCTGACCGGTCTGCTTGATGGGTAAATGTGCAAGGAGATGGAAAACTTAATCTTTCAACATGAAAGAATACCAATGCACTGTAAAGAACTGTTTCTAGCTCACTTCTTCTCTTATATGGATTCGTGTTGCTGCTAATTTCCTAAAATTGGCTACCAGGTTAGCTTCTAATTTGTTTGATGATGCAGATCATGGTATCTGGGAACGCCCAGCAACATGGTGTAGGCATTGTAGGATTTACTAAACAAAAGACTATTCTGAAACAAAACTAAATCACATATTAACAACACATCAAAATTTTAGAAACTTTGTACTGCTGTGTTTTTATTACCTGTGTGTCCTGTTTGAAGTGCACACACTATTTCTTTCCAAAGCAACAAAGCTAGTATTACACACATTCAGCATGCATTTTCTGGGACCACGTAATCAGCCATTAAAGACTGAGAACCCAAGAACATCATACTTCATTTTCCTGACACCTTGCATGAAGCAATGTCAAAATATGGGGATATCTGGTAACCTTTTTGTGGGGGTATTTGGCACCTGGTTTTATGAATTAGTATACTTAACAAGTCAATTTTCCTTATATCTACTAAAAATAACAACATGAACTCTATGAAGTTCTCAACGTATTACTTCCCAAGGGAAATTTTTGCTCTTCTCTCTCATTTATCTAGGCATGAGTAGAGGCTTTTGACCCATTTAGCATAGATAAATGACCCATGATGTGAAATTTCCCAACAGTTTAATAATGCATTTAACTCAAAGTGACACTTGCTTGCAGTTGCCTTAAAGCAGTTTCCAGGCTATATATGTCTCTTTGAAATGATGTATGACAAGTAGGAAAGCTTCCTTGATAGAACCCCAAATCCCATGAGTGAGTAACAAGAAAATCCTTTTTAGATTGCCAGCAGCAAATTTATAATTCGCAAGTCTTTATTTAATTTTATCTGTTTTTCAATATCATTTACAGTTATGACCATTAGTCTAAAGCTCACTGTAACTACTATACAAATTATTTTTTCACAACAATAATGCATTGTAAAGGCTTTTATTGATCCCATTTTTTTCCTACTAAATACCAGAAGAAAATGTTTTACCACTGAAAATGTTTTTGTAATCCTTGTACTAGCTTAGCAGCATCAAAATTCTATTATTTCTGAAACCCAGGCAGTGAAACAGAGAACTTACATTCTCTCTAGGTTTAAAATCAGTGAACTTTTTTAAGAAAACTCCCTTATGCATATGAAGACACAAGTCTGACTCATAGTTCTTAATTTTTACTTGCATGGTTTTAAGGCAGTTGTTGAGTATGAGGAAATATTTTTATTAAATGTACTTCTGTTGTAGTGAGCAATTTCCCCTGATAAATGTCATATCATTAGCAAGAAAGAGTCAAAAAACCCCAAGAAGTAAACATTAGACCTGAGGAGACAAACACTTCTAAGTAGATAATCAAATTTATTATTTAATAACATTTACCTCTATTATTAAAATAGAAGTCAAATAACCAAAGTTGGATCCTGTAGTGTCTTGAATCATTTAACACAGAAAAATGATGTAGGGTCCCCAAAGACTGTATACAGAAAACCCAGTTTCAAATAATAATAAAAAACCCTAAACTGCAGCAAACCCAGAAATATGAGCCAGATGGAAGAGTCCTGTCCACAAGGAAAGGTTAATGTGGGCAGAGGGAGAAGAGAAAAAAACAACCCCGAGACAGCCACAAGCCAGATGATTAGAGCGGAAGCAGAGAGTTCACAGGACGTTTGTTACAGAAGATTCTGATCATTTCTCAGCTCTGTTGCTTTCTTTTGCCTCCAGCTTTCATCTGTCTTATGTTTCTCAGGCACAGTGACTTTCTCCTTGTTCAGAGTCCCTTGCAGGATCTCCAGACTTGTCAAGGTCCAGGCTGTTTAGTGCTACTTTTGTTGGGTGTTTTAGAGCATGCAGGAGAATTTAGCCCTGAGCCACAATTCGTAATGTGGGTATGAAATAATGGGATATGGAAGTTCACTCTAGTTGCCCTAACTGAGCATGGACAATGATAGTGAAACAATATCCCAGAGAAGAGCCAGCTCCTGTGAACAGCACAGTCTATTCTGCTGCTTGCTGCTTTCCTATTCATAGTAGATTAAGCCTCCTGTGCTCTGTTTCAGTATAAAGTCTAAACTAGATTAAATTACAGAGCAGGCTTTTAATTTATACCTAAACATGGTTTAAATTTGAGCACTGCTGGCTACCATGCTGAGAAGTATGTGAAGCAGCCTACTTTAAGTTTATTCAGAAAGTATGGTACGCTCAGAAGTGTGTGCGTTAAGCCTCAATACCAGCAACATAATTGGACACAAATTGCCTGAGCTACCTTTACCTATCTAACCAAAGTTAAACACCTGTGCCCTTCAGTCTGGGGAAAGAGAACGGTATTCTAGAGACAAATTCACTCACCCCAAAGTTGGCCATCTGTATTGGAATGATATTAACCAGATATTGGAGGGTTCTCTCTTTTGTAACTGACTACAAGGGAGTCCTGTTAGACCTGTAACTGTTAGCCAAAGTGACAGGCATGACCTGGTAAAATGGGAAATTTCTCCCTACAGCAAATGAACTCCAAAGGGCAAAGAAGCCTCATCCCACTGACAGAATCATAGAATTGTCTAGGTTAGAAAAGACCTCTAAGACCACAGAGTCCAACTGCTAACTTGGCACTGTCCACCACTAAACCATGTTCCTAAGTGCCACATCTACATGCAGATTATTTTATCTGGCAAGCAAGATGGCATTTAGAAGTCTTATTACCAACACAAGCCTCCATTTGTCAACATGAAATACATGTTAACTAGAAGAGACTTGCAGAGACTACTTCTTCCTAGCCTAGACAAGGTCTGCATCACCATTAACAGCAGTAGTTGCCAGCTCCCTGTGCTTGAGTGGCCAGTAGAAGTTGACTGCATCATGCCTCACCTTTGATACAGAGTGATTCTTCCTAGTTGGAGATGAGAACAGCTTTTACAGTGCAAGCTTGGAGAAGCCTGCTAAAAGGGTGAAGCTGCCAACTACCCTGTAAAAAGATAAGCACAAGAAACTGCAGAAGTGAGGCAGGGAGCCTATATCAAAGTTAATGAAGAAGGCACAGGTCTAAGGAAAGGAGGAAATTCTTCCAGGAGTTTGGGCTTGTATGAACTTGGAAAGATCAATTTGCTGCTGAACCATTTGAACTGCGCAACAGAGTTCATTTTGAGAAAGACATACAAACCAGAGCTTGCACAGCGAGTGCCTCAGATCAGGGTGACCTGATGAGCTGTACTCTGTGAGAGTGCAGCTCTGAGGGTACAATACACTCCGCTTCAGTGGCAGGAAGCAGTCTCATTTTGTAACACGCCTGCTTTGACAAATGCTTGTTTAGGAATTTCTTTTACAGATGAATGAAGTAGAAATAACTGATTTATTAGTAAAGGAGGCAGACTCCAATTCATCTTATTTTTTGAAATATAAGGAAAATGAGTGATATTTATACTTTAGCTTTCTCTTTATATCTCTTTTATCTTTATATCTTTGTATCTTTATACTGGATTGATAAATGCAAATGAATTTGAAAGACATTATTACAGTGTTTCTCACAAATAGTATCTGGTTTTAAATATTTGTGCATACACACTTCCCCAAAATAAATAACACTCCCAAAGAATGTTTTTTGCAATCTGCTTCTCTAAAGTTCAAGTTTATTTGATTTAAGTGTCTTTGCCAATCATTGTTAATGAATAATTATTCAGTATTTCAAACTGAAACAGATAGCTTCATTTAGTATGATTAATGCTGATGTACAACCTCATTTACATAATTACAAAATATAATAAAATAAATTCCAAATATAAATCTTTGTTACTTGTTTAACCAAAGGCCTGAAAAAAAAAAAGACATTCTGTCTCAAAATTATCACAAGACACAGTTATAGTGCTCTGCAACTAAAACTGAAAGGTGAAGTTATTTTTCATCACCATGAATTATGAGGCTTTGGCAAAATAAAAGTTGTATCTCTGAGACAGATAGAATTAATCTACTAAAAGTATGTATCTCCTGAAACAGATATTCTTTCCCTGCTTTTAAATATTTGGAGCTGTTTTATGTAAAAATTGATTCTTCATGGAAACAGCATTTGGCCATTTAGAATGCATGGAGTATTTTTTACTTCTTAAAAGCTTTAACGAGCCTTGTTTCTTTTGCAATGTTTTGAGAGCTTTTTCCTGCTCTGAGAAAGCTGACTTTGCAGTCTACACACCACTGGTTTCAGTGGGCTAATGAAGACACAGCAGACTTGAGAATGCACTCTTTAGTAAGCTTTGTGTTTAATAGCCAGTTTCCTTCTTCTGAATTTGTTGTTTTGATTTCAGCTAAACTGATGTGACATCAGAGTGATTACTGCTCAAAGTAGCTTCCTGCATCTAGCATTGTAGGAGCTGTATTGAAACTGATGATATTACTCGTAGCTCCTAATATAACAGAGGCAACAGCTAGGTTTCATCGAGACTATCAGGAGAAGGAGGCTGAGGAAATACTGTCTGAAGAATCAGAGCATCCAGGAAATTTCATGTTCCTGAGGCTGCTTGTTTGGTTTTTACTCAGGCAATTCGTGGAATCAGTACAGTCATTTAGCCAGTAATTAGCCAATAATTTTTTCTAAGGAAATAGGAGAAAGAACCTTAAATGGAAGGGATAACATAAGTGAGCAAATTAGTAAATGGTCATTGCAATAGAGAGCAGAAGCACAGTTCTGAGAAGGTTTAAAAATATGTAGACAGGTAATAAATGTAAGGAGGATGCAGCTGATTTGTTCCTACCTTGAAAAACTACTAGTGTCCTTTAGCACTTGCTCTGTTAGTCAGATAATAGGGAATCTGTTGTATCTCTTTCTGTAGCTGAAGTGACATGTCCGGGCTGTCAATTTGCACTTTCCAGTGGCATTTAAAGATATAACATTATTTTCATTTGCCGACATCTATAACTCCATAGAGCCACTCTTCTGCAATAAGGAATGTTTGATTTTTCCAAGCTATTATGTGTGAATTAATTAGCTTAAATGTTTCGGTAGTTAACATATTGAAGAATTCACAGAGGTAAATTTTGTCAGTCCCTGCATGTACATATGTGACCTTGCATAGGGAGAGAGGGACTCTGCTTTTGTGTTGCACTGTTTGGCAGGGCTTGTACACAGTCCCAGTCATTGCACCTAAAGAGTAAGAGATTATTCAAGGCTAGTTGAAACTGAAGCACATGACAAACACAATAGAAGCACACACAGGCTGGTGGATATGGCTCCATATGCTATTTAGAAGAGAAGATACACAAGAATACACAAGATACAGCTAACTGAATTGCCATGGGAGGAGAGAGAGTGAAACTAAGCTGAAATATGTCTGCCTTGCAGTTTGAATACTTTCTCTTATGAAAACAAAAATAGCATAATGAATACCCACAAGTGCTCAGAACAGTGCTAGCAGGACAAGTGCTCCCTAACACCTGTTTTCCATGAAGATAAATTATTAAGCAGGAACCTAACATGAATCCTGAATCTTCAGCAATTTTCCCTCTTTTGAAGCACATATAACCAGCACCCAATATTCCAATGAGCCTTACTTGTAACACCTGATTAGCACTTTTATGGCTGGCTAATTGTGACCAGGTAGATGCAAACACTGTGAAGAGATTTGTGTCATGGCTTTCATTAAAAAGGTGAAACTTGCACAGACTTTTTCATGGTGAGACAGATAAACTCATATGGAGATGGATGCCATATTGGGGCAGAGCAGGTTAACAAGGGCCAATTAACCCTGTCTTGCTACAGGCAAGATAGTTTAGCTCAGCTGCCTGTTAAAAAGGAGGACAAAGAAGAAAATCTCCATGGTAGCTGGAGAGTGGAAACAGCTGGATGGTTATGTAAGCCTCCTGTCAGATGACCAAGCTCTGGGGAGACAGGCTAAATAACCATTAAATACAAAATAGGCTTTCGGGCTAGTCCTCTAAAATTATATGCTGGATGGGTTTATTTTTAATTCTTTTGTTTGTTAGTTTGTTTTGTTTATTATTTCCTTGAGCTCTGATTGCTCAGGAAAATTGGAACTGGAGAGTATCTGAGGAGGAAGGGTAGGGCATCCAGCTTGTGCTGGGTGGTAAAACCCATGGTAGCTGAAAAATTACTGTTTAAAATAACCCCAGCTTTCCCAAACCATGAATCAGAGAAAATTCTGTTCTTTGATTGGCTAACAAACTGATTAAGCTGAGCTTCAAAATTTCACAGAATCATAGAATCATGGAATAGTTAGGAGTGGAAAGGACCTTAAGATCATCACGTTCCAATCTCACACTAAACCATGCCACCCAAGGCTTCGTCCAACCTGGCCTTCAACACTGCCAGGGATGGAGCACTCACAACCTCCCTGGACAACCCATCCCAGCATCTCACCACCCTAACAGGAAAGAATTTCTTCCTCATATCCAATCTAAACCTCCCCTGTTTAAGTTTGAACCTTTTACCCTTAATGAAGAGTCCCTCCCCAGCATCCCTGTAGACCCACCGTCAGATACTGGAAGTCTCCACGCAGCCTTCTCTTCTCCAGGCTGAACAGCCTCAACTTTCTCAGCCTATCTTCATATGGGAAATTTCAGTTTTCAGCTCTTCAGTATGTCTATAATTCTTCAGTACAGGATATGTAAGAGATCTTAAACTGATTTTAAAAGCAACAGAAAGCCCGTAAGTAAAAGAGCAGTATGTTTTTCTATATGGAGATATTTCATCCAAGTCTGTTGACATAAGGCTTGCAGACTAGTAACTAGCGATTATGAGATTGCAAACCACTACTAAACACAGGCTGAAAAATAGTAGCTACCTATATACCTCATCTTTGGTGGAAAAATGAGTGCAGTTGTGGTAAATGTGTATGGGTTTCTAAACCAACTTGAATTAGGTGCTGACAATAGGAGGGAATGGAAGAGATCATAATGTGAAAAAAATGTGAATGAACAATTTTAAAAGCAGTTTGGATCTATATTAGTTTATTGACAGACCTGCCCAGTCCTTCACATCACCTACAAAAGGCAGGATGTACTGTGAGAGCTACATCACAGCCCTTTCTTGCTCTGCTGCTGGCTTAGCTGGTGGGCTCAGCCCTTCTGTAATTGAACCATGGGTCACGTAGCATTTTTCATGGGATTGATACACTAGCTTCTGACCAGCAGGTACTGACAGCAGTCACACCCTGAATTGTGGTTCAGTGGCTACTTCTCGAGGGAGAGAAAGAGTGGATATTGCTTGCATCAAGGCCATGGAGCAGGAGGTAAGCATTATTTCACCTTCAGTAGTTGTGTTGTGGGATTCCATTGAGTTTCCACTGATTGTCTTCCATGGAAAGTAAGCACTGCTGTTGAAGCTGAGAGTCTGTCTGGGTAAAAGCTACTATCGCATTGTATACCTGATAAGTACTTGGAAAAAAAAACCCCAGAGGATATAAAGAAGTTGCTTACTTTCTCCTGTGCTTATAAAGCCTAAGAATACAAATGCCAGGGACCTCATATTTAAACTACATTATTTTTAAGAAAATGTACAGCATAAGAAATTGGAAGTAGAGAAACTCAACTCATTATAGTTGAGACAATATTCTAAACCTTCAAAGTGATCTGCAGACATCACCACACTATTTACTATTGTCCCAAAACTGAATGCGAGCATAGATATCTGGTCCAGTGAAATCTAGAATATAAAGTGTCAGAATATCACCTTTCAGAGGCAGAATATCAAACACCATTAAAACAGGCCAGCCCCAACTTCTTTTTAATTATTTTTATTTAGCACAGGTATTTTGAGCCTGAACAGGCCCAAATGGTACGGAGAGTTCCTAATTGGGTATTTGCTTATAAAAACAATTAACTAAAAGAAATGTGAGTTGAGCTTTTGTGATTAAATTGGAAGTATGGAGATCAAATCTCCACGGGCAAGTTAAAATCCACCAATTATTTAAAGGGTTTAATTAAGTGCAGATCTTTCTGTAGGCTGATTTAAAAGGACATAACATAACATTTGTAGCCAATAAAATGTAAAGAATAAAAGGCTACTTTTTTCATTTATTTCTACTATAAAATATATGCTGTAAACTATGAGGAACATCTGAAGATATTTCACAAGTATCACCATCTGCCTTGTTGGCAGACTATTCAGGCAGTGTGGGTGGCTTAGTTACTTGCTAATGAATTGATAGCATTCTTTGCTTAGTCTGCTGGATGGGGCTGTCTCTTCCTTCTTTGGCACGATTTCAACATCTCTGTTTTGGTTTCATAAAACTTCTTTTTTTNTAAAGGTCTGACAGTAGAGTAGCAGCCTGCTATGGCATGGGTACCTCTGCCTTTGCTGATTTGTATAAAGAACTTCAGCATTGAAACCAATGTTAAGGGCTTTTTTTTTTTTTTTTTTTTTTTTTTTTTTTTTTTTTTTTTTTTTTTTTTTTTTTTTTTTTTTTATGTGGCTGCTCTGTGAAGCTTTATAAAGTAGCTGACAATTTACTTAAAGAATGCTTACCTATAAAGGTAAGTCTCTTGGGCCTCATAAACAGAATAGTTCTTGTGTGTGTATATTTTTCTATATAAATCTCTGCAAGTTTTGAAAGCTTATTCACTTATGCCACTTTCTAAATCATCAGATTGTAACCAGTACCAGTAGAGAAACTGTTTTGCTTTCATCCTGTGGAGAAGCTTCTACCTGCAAATGTCTTCATATTTGATAGAAAGCTCTGACCCCAAACAGTTTTTTTGTTAGTACATCACCAAATATTTAAGTGGTTCAGAAATTTAAGAAGGGCTCAAAACCACTGACTACAGTAATGTATGTCTGTAAGAGAAAGATCTGTGCCTGAGCCATCATTCAGTGAGTCTTTGAAGAAAAGAATTGAAGCAAGAAATTCTGTATGTCTTAGCAATAAATGAATACTGTAGGAGGTGTATTCTTATTAAATAGGTTCACTTATTAGTTGAACTACACACTTCTCAGCGTCTCGTCTCTTCTTGCATGTTTTTTTTGTATAGTGTTGTAGTCATTTTCTAGCAGTTTTAAGCTACTTCTCTTTGCTTTCAAAAATAGCCTAAACCAGAGAAGGCAGCATTATCTGTGTATTGACCTGCATATTGAGAAGAATATAAAAGATTTGATGGCACCATTTTACAGACAAAGAACAAATAAGCACTTTCAGGCTGGCTGTCTTTTCCTAACAAATACCAGAAAATAGTAAACAAGGTGGACCACAATTAGAAGGTTTCATAAAAAGAGCTGTGTTTCAGATGGCTTCCATGTTACGTGGCAGCACACACTATACTCTCAAGAGTGCAGAAAACCCAGCAGTTCCACTGCAAGAATCAGAGTTAGTGAGTTTAAACAAAATACATAAAGTTACTAATTCATAAAAGGATGACTGATAGCAATTAGTAACAAGCAAACTGACAGAGGCATTAGTGTAGCCTTCAGTATCCAAAAAGTGCCAATAAGAGCTAAATACTCTAAATTCTCATATTAGCTAGAAAACTGTTTAGTTAGAAAACATATTAGGTAACTTCTGCATGTAGTAGGAAATTCATGCTATATTTCCTGCTCATAGAGAGTGTGAGCTCACTTTCCTGACTTTCTTTTTTTTAAATAGAGGCAGCTTTTTGATAACTAGGCAACATTTTTCATGTAGAATCATAGAATCATAGAGTCGTTAGGGTTGGAAGGGACCTCAAGATCATCTAGTTACAACACCCCTGCCATAAGCAGGGACACCTCACACTAAACCATGCCACCCAAGGCTTCGTCCAACCTGGCCTTCAACACTGCCAGGGATGGAGCACTCACAACCTCTCTGGCCAACCCATTCCAGCATCTCACCACCCTAACAGGAAAGAATTTCTTCCTTATATGCAATCTAAACCTCTCTTGTTTAAGTTTGAGCCCGTTCCCCCTTGTCCTGTCACTACAGTCCCTAATGAAGAGTACCTCCCCAGCATCCCTACAGGCCTTGTGCACCATGTGAACTTGTGCAACAGAGTCTCAGATGCTACTGTGGTAATGGCAGTTTATGTTATTTAATTCTTATGTCCTAAAATTTAGGGCATTTGTTTTTCTCTATCCACACATTGTAAGTCTCTCACTTTGTTTTTAAAATGAAAGAAAATAATTCTGCAGGGGGTTTTAAACTGTATTCAGAGAGTACCTTTGTAAAGTTCAATTTCCACCATGCCTGATGAGATGTCAAAGTTGAAAGTTTGTGTGTATCTCTTCTAGTTTCAGGAAAAAACTGAACCTTCAGCGTTTACCTGCAGAACAAAAGAGAGAGAAAATAGCTACTTGTTTCTGTAAGTGTCAATATATTCCACTAGGTAGGAAAAGTGCTAGTGCTAAGTGTTATATGACACTGCCGCAGAATCTTGCTTTATGGCACATGCTGTCTTTCTCTATGTTAAACTAACAAAGCAGACCAAAGAGTTATTTTCCTTGCCCACTTATTGTTGCTAAGGGGGCTTGTATTCATTTTTTTTTTAACACAAAAGAAGTTAAGTTTTGCAACAACAGCTGGCTGCCTTTACAAATAAATTACACCTAAGGTAAGATCTGAACTTGTTCTTTCCTCAGGAGTACTTTTCAGTCCTAGTAAATACTCATCAAGAATCTTCTCAATGACAAGAATGTTGTAATGATATCTCTCTGTCAAATGCAGCCAGATTCAGCTGTACCCTAAGGGAAGGCAGATTGAATAAAATCTTCCTCAGATGTCTGGATTACCCATATTGATACAAAAATTATCATCTTGGTAGATAAATTATAATAATCTCCTAGTCATCCTTGGCAATGGCATTACCATATTATTGTCGCTTCACTAAGATATGTAACTCTATCGGGATATAAATGGCAATTCAGATGGCAATGACATGCCCTCTTCTAGCATCTACTCTAGATATTATTCCTTTATTCAGTCAAGCAGAGTTTCTCCTCCACTGGCTAATGCCTGCCCAATCTTGGATACAGCAGTAGTGTAACATTCAGACTGCTTTCCTGATAATTCCCCCTGTGAAGGAATTGGCAGAGAATGGTCATAGAATTGGCTCCACACCACTGCTTACTAATGATCAGAATAGCTGGCCAGGCATGAAGAGGAATGTCAGCTGCAATCATTTATTTCCTTCCCTGAAGCAGGAGAAGAGCAGTGCAGGCCTGGGAGTAGTGTGGCTTGGAGAGGCAATGTCTCCCTGGGCTTCTGGAGGAACCGAGCAGCTTCCTGAGCACCCTTTGCTCGGGGCTGTGCCTAAAGGCACAGTCTAGCATTATCTGAATTGCAGACACTTTGAATTGCTACTTTATATGCAACATTGACATTCTTTTCATTGCACATACAGTGTTCATCAGGCATTTGAATCTGGATAATGAGAAGAATGCATAATCCAATTGCAGCTGTTCGTTTTATTTCCTTCATGGCTGACACGTTGCTCCAGTTATTCCCAAAGATTAACTGATTAGCACCACAGCTCTGCTGTTCAGGGGAGGAACCTAGAAGGAATAGGCTGTTGAAAGAACATTACTTTTTTATTATTATTAATCCTGCCTTTAACAGAAATGACTAAATACTTGTCATTTCAGGATGGGAGGAAACTGGTATCCCACTTAACTCACTAACCATTTATTTTGAAATTAAAATTATAATAACAAAAAGGAGGGTGTGTGTGCTAGACTAAGTTCCTGCTACTCTAAGGATGGCTTTTAATTTCCAGTAAATTTACCCTGGCACAGTGTCTGCTAGATCTTTTAAGTTTGTCCTGACAAAGTTAAGACACTGGCTTTCATTTTAACGTAATTTTAAGCTTTTGGTGAAATTAAAAAAGGTGAATAATTCCATCTTGGTGTTGCACAGTTTTATCACCCCATACTGAGGATATTTACACGGTAAAGGGCCTTTTGGTGTAAAGTATCAAAAACTGGCCAAGTGCTATGTTCCCACCAAGGCAAGTACTTATTAGCTACTGTAAATTACTTGTATAACATCCAGAATGAACCAGGAGTCATTTAGGGGAAGCTCAGTTCCCTCCTATTAAGACTTTGTGAAAATAGGAGCAGTACTTTCTCAATTCCTTCAGTCACAGCACATTTTAAGACATTTCTTTGATCTTTGAAGAAAATATACATCATTACCCATACGGGCCATGTAAAGCTAAGTCAAACAAAATAGTTCCTGTAACTGTAAAATACAGAGTTTGAATTAAAAAATAAATCAAAAGAATATTTATTAGAACACATTCCAGTCTTGCTCTTTCTGCTGTCCTTTTGCCAATTGGTTAACACTAATACAAAACCTGACCCAATCTTGATTTCCCCCCTGTCCCCAACGACTTGGTTTTCCTTCTTGACTGTCCATTGAATAGTCACTGTCTCTTTTTACATAACCTCTAACTTTTCTTGCTAATGAAAAATACATTCTATGAACTGTACAGGGTTTCAATTCTTTCTGAACACAGAGGAAGGCATTAGAAGAGGGAATTGTCTTGAATACTTTGAACCCCCAGCCATTCTCAAGGAATCCTTGAATTGGTACTGATTTTGGAAAAGATGAAGGGATGATGAGAAGAAGCTGGACATGACTGGCTTGTTTTAATTATTATTTTTTTTTAATTAGCTTTTACTTTATATTTGCTTTCTTATGCATGGAACTAGGGCTATTATGAATCACAGTTATTACAAGTACCCATTATCAATATGATGTGTGCATGTTCTCTATTTTCTTTAACAGATATGTTTAAGTTTGCCCATGTTTGTTCAGTAGTCTTGTTTATTCTGGGGACTCTCTTGTCATACATTTCCTCAGCAAACCCATATCCACACTGAAATGATTCCTGGGCACTGAACAAAATCACTTATCTTCAACTTCTGGGAAAAACTTCGGGAAAAGCTTCTTAAACTTGACAACAGACATAGAAAGAAAGATGAATTGGAAGGGAGTTTTTAAGTATTTGAAAATTGGAGAACATTAGGAAATAGAAGCCCACAGTTCTTCCATATCAAGGTGGTGAAGCACTTTATTTAAAACAAAGTATGGAAACATTGGACTAAAGATCAAATTGCCTATGGATCACCTAATTCCTTCAGTAATTTCCTGTGTCTTCCTAGGAACACTTTACTGTTCCATGTAGATTAAAAGGTTGTTGTTAGCTCACAGGTTATAGGAAAACCTGCCCAATCTGTTAAAGCAGGAAAGTTAATGACCTTTGACAACATATGCTTCTGGCTGAAATGAAGCATCCACTGCTTAGAAATATTCAGCACTTCAGTTTTACAGTGCTACTAACACTTGAATGCATGCGTACACACCAAGACGTTTCTTAAATTTTCAAAAATCCATCAGATTCAGCAGAAACTAAAAACCCACTTAAAATGCAGTGATTTTAGGATATTTTTGACAGAACCAACTGACATCTTTAGAAGCCATGAATTAATCATCATACAGCATAGAAGTCAGCTCCTCTCTCAGAACTAAGTGGAATAGACTGATATTGTTTTCCAAAGGCTTAATTACTAAATATCTAGTTAGATCAATTAGCTAAGCTATTTTTTTTTTTTTTTCCCCCTGCTGATCTTGCTGCAATCACAGAACTTGCAAGACCTAAATCTTTGTTTGGTAGGCAGATGTAAGTGGCACTGGGATGGGTTACGGCTGCTGTTGGTCTCTTCAAATAATCAGCTGAGGTTTAGCCTTAACTAGAAATTTAATAGGGACTTCTGTACTTCTAAATAAATGCTTTAAAAGATATGATACACAGTCAAATATTCCTTTCATTGTCCTTAAGCTGTTGCACTTTGAAGTACTTTCTGTTGAGGTATGCATTTTTATCAGGGTGTCACTACCCTGAATAGCTGGGTGAGTAGCTAGGGTACTCTCCTAAGAGCAAGAGTTTTGAATGACCTCTCTCAGGTAAGTAGGATATTTATCTTGCTGCTTTTGCAATTAAGGAATTGTGTGGGAAGCCTCCTCTTGTTATTAGCTCTCTGGGGAGGGAGGAGGAATATATGAAAGGAAAGAGACACAGGTACCTGTATTCACATGCAATTTCTGGGCTCTGGATCCTAGATATATTAAGGTAACTCCCTAAAGCCTTTAATAAATTCCCTGTGCTCAGGGTTACTCTGTAGTTTTTCCCAGGAGTCTGAAGTTTGGACTGGCTGTCTTGGATAGTACCCTAAGTTTCTTTTCATCCTGTGTCTTACATTGGGATATGCCTGTGAACTGAGGCATTAAAATCTGTACTGCAGTCCAGAGTTGGTAACTAAAATTTGAATACTGCAAGACCTGACTTTGAAAGCCTTCAGTCCTTATTCAGATTTCAGTATTTATGGACACTAATTCAAGAGACACAATGTTGCAATATCAATTGGTGATTTCTAGCATGGCATTCTTCAATGTATTTTTTTTTTTTCTTGAAGCTTTTTGCTTAAGAGTTAGGAAGAAGGGTTGAAAGGAGAATTGTGGAGGTGATTGTTAAGCTCTGAAGGCAGCTTTTCCTATATGAAACCATCCTCAAGTAGCTTTTATTCATCAGAAGTTTAAAACATACTGGAACAAAGAAATGAGATAGAATATTAAGCCGAAAAATCAAACAGTGGGATCATATGCAGCTAGGATGGAAAAGAAGGTAAATGAGATGGAAATAGTTAAAAAAAAAAAAAAAGCAAAAGTATTAATATTCTTAAAATCTCCTAAAAATGCTGATTGAGGTATACTGGAAATGCTAACATTGATGATTTGATTTCTGCCGCAAGTGAGTGAGTAATAGTGGGCTCAGGATTAAGTAATACATCAGGTATGATTGATCACAAATGGGAAAGGAAAACTGAGAACTAGTAAATATATTTTTATTAGGTCAAATGTGAATACAGGAATGAAAATTAAAGGTAGAAATCTAAGAATCAATCTTGAGAGAGTCAGACCCTACCATATATGAGTCTAGTCAAACTGGGATGAAATAGTGCAGGCAGCTAACTTAAAAGGAAATGAAAGGTGCTTGGGGTGAAATATTCCAAGCAGCCAGGCCGAGCCAAGGCCTGATCCAATGCTGCATGTTCAGAATGGGGAAGAAGGGACAATAAACAGAACCTGCTTTCCCTGGGGTCTATACACATTATTGCTCTTCATAAGGATCCAAACACTATGGTGCTTATTGAGCCCAATTAAACCTTTCTCTGGTTCAGCAGCCGCTAGATAGTGAAATTTACATTCTCTTGTTAAAAAACGAAGGTGTTGGCAAAATTCAGTAGCAAAGCTTTCACCGAGCAGCTTCAGGGAAGGAATGGAGAGTGAGTGACACAGATGATTAATGAGCCTATTAAAGCTGAAAGTCTGACACTGTAAAGATAAGCTAGTAGGAAAAATGACTGCTACCATGTATGTATCAAGGGCATCAGAAAGAATACCCTCCATATAATAGCTACCCACCATTGTTAGTGGAAGGACATACATATCTAGCATGTGTTGCCTCATTGCTATTTAGTCTGGTCAAGTATTTTGAGGTGAAGGGCCTTGAGCAATAGTGCGAAGTTTCAGTCAAGTTGCATGAGCCTTTGTAAGGCCTGATTAGAAAGGACACACACAGATCATTCAGGATCAAACAGAACATGGCAGGTGACAAAGAAAAAGAAGCAAATAAACATGATTTTGTAATTATGCAGTAGCAGGGATGGAAGCCTAAGAATGATGAAGGAAAGACTTGGTGTAAGGGGTGAAAGGTTATATCCATGCTTACATGAGAATAGTACTGCAGTTGTGTTAGAAATTGTGTGTGTGTTTTGTCTGGTGCACTGAGATTTGGGCTTCATTTCTCCGCCTCTGAATTCCAGTAATACTCATTATCTCTCTTAGATTCTAAAAGTGTCTTTCCATACAGAAATTTCCTAACAGAAATATGCCCTTGTACTATACACATGTATGTATATTGAGTCCAGTGTTCCTGGAAAGTGTCAGCTGTACCACTGTTGCAATGCACAGATGGGCTGTGCATGCGCACTTGGTCTGATGCATTCCCAATCCATCAGATTTAGCAGAAACATGTAGACCATCTGTGCAGCATGTATACACGATGGTTGCTTTCAGAAGTTTCAGACTTGCTATGTAAATGCTGTAGAGTTGTTCTGTATAAAGTCACTGGAAGTATGTCTGGGATTTCTGGACTGTTAGCAGCTAGGTCAGGTACTCTGAAATCTTAGAAAATTGTGCACCATCTTAAAACTTCACCCAAACAAGATTTCTGGACACAGACATCAGGTACTCTAGAAAAAAACAAGATTTATTTTAGCTATAGTCTGCAGCACTTATTTTGTGCCAGCTTTCCTAAAAATGTTAACTTTGTTTATCATCTCTAAAGTATCCATATTAATGTCATGCTTTCTAGCTCTGTTGTGTCTATCAGTTATTTATAAAATTGGATCTGGAAGTTTCCTACTGGAAATGTCTAGAAGGAGTTCAATGCAAGCAATAAATATTATATTTTGGACTTGTCCAGTCAGGTGGAACAAAAGGATTCTTAGCCTGCAGATTTGGCAGTGGATATTGCCCTATGAAGCACACTTTTCTAGTGCGGTATTGCTAGAGTGTGTATTTGCCAGAGTCGCTGCTTGAATGCTTGATTTGTTCCTGCTACGGTGTTAACTTTTATTGTCACAGTTTACAAATATATCCATCCTCTTCCAGTCCGTCACTGTCGTTATTTCTTTTCACCCTTGGAAGAGAAAACCATCCTATTTTTTTAGTAGATCTCTATGGTAATCTTCTATTGGCAGTATCGCTATGTTCTTCTGCTCCTGCGGACTAAAACACACAAAGCACAAAGTCCTCAAGAAATATTTGATAACTCTAGCAGATGCACCCCAAATGGAGAGGAATTACTGTATCTTAAACAGGTCCATTATACTGATTCTGACCAGCATACAATTTTAATAAGTATAACCTGAAGGTTGAATTTGGCTTCTTTTCTGCAGTAATGCCACAGCACTGTCAGTGGGGTGATGATAAATCACCAATAATATCCACAGTCCTTTGAGATACCAAGTGCTATTTTCAGTTTCAGTATTGCTTTTTTCTTTTAACATTCGTTGTCAGAGATGCATGATGAAAGACATGTCCAACAAAGCGAACAGCTCCAACATGCTGTATGGTGTTTAATACTTTTTTTCTCCCATGCCAATCAATGTTGTGGGCTAAAACCTACAAGAGATATCCATATGGGTGGTTTTTAACTTTAAATTTCAGCCACATAATCACAGAAGTGAAATCTTGAAAACAAAGACACTGTGTGGGTGACACTCCTGTTTGATTTAGGCCTTCTAAGAAGCTCATCTTTCACACAAATACCAATTTAAGGACAAAATGAATCTTGCAATCTGAAGCAGCTGATTTGTCTGTTTGTTTTTCTTGATGGAACATTTTATTATCTTATCTGACTACATAAGGAGCAAGGAGCAACTTCAGTTATCTCTAACTGGTGAAACTACAGGCTGAGCAGAAACACTTTGACTTCACACATACACCTCCTGGCATTTCATCTCCATGGTTTCCTTGGAAAGGAAACGTGGAGCTCCACACCAGAATAGTCAGGGCAATTCACACAGATTGACTTGATTGATTGCCTGTAATAGATGATCAGAAGACAGGAAAACTCAGCATGCACTTGACCTGCAGTTGAGACAGTGCTTATGAGATTGCTCTGTCCTGGAAGCTGAAAGCAAAATTGATCTGACGATGTGGAATTTGAAGCCAGCAAAGGGTAAGCTGACAACACAGTGTTTTTATTAGATCATACAGTAAAATCTCCATTGCTTCATGAATGTTTTCAGTTGGTTTCTGTTCTCTTTCTAAAGCTGTGTCATCACAAACTGGAGTGAATACAGAATTGCCTAAACCACCACCGACATATGCTAGTAAGTCAGCACAGTGAGGAGCAAACATTATTTTGGATCTAAAAAACAGTACAGGTAATCAGAACAATTTCCAGCCTCTCAGATGGTTCTGAAAATGCCTGTCTTCCCATCTACCCTGGATTTACTACAAGCTAAAAGTAGAAATGAATGTAACCCAGGTCTTTGGACATTTATTTATTTCTTTTCTTTCCTTTCTTCTGAAGCTGTTTTCAGCCAAAACTGTTCCAGTTTTCAGAAGCTCATAGATTAAAATCTGCTGCTTCCAAAAGCAGTTTTCATGGGTTTCTTGCACTTGTCTTAACTGGAGAAAAGTTAAAAAAATACCAAACCAAAACAAAACCCCAAAAACCAAACCACCCAAACAAAACCAACCACAGAAATTTTAACCAGGGCTCAGTACTGAAATATTCTTGAATAATAGTATGATTGTATTTGCAGAATGGAATAGACTAGATCCTCAACAGGTAGAATCTTACATAGCTACACTGTATTAATGGAATTAGATCAGTTTATGCTTTTCAACAATTAAATATGGCCAATACACCATTAACTTGGGTGTTGCTATGAACAAGGAAGTGCCACCAGGACAATTCATAGAATTTTAGCTCATCCAGCTAAGGGAATGTTGGAACAAACTGAAGGCCTTTTCATAATGACTTTGGAATTAGTGTCCCATATCACTACTTCAGTGATCTCTTATCACAAGGTATGTGTTAAGGTAAGCAGTGTCTTCCCCCTGTCACACTCAGGAGATTTTTGCAGGGAGCAACTCTCACCTCGTGCTGTTCAGCAATACTGAAAACACAGCACCAGTAAATTGAACAGCCTTGCTTAGCAAGAATAGAATTAATAGATACATTACAACATGTTTTTTTTTTTTTACTTCGTGCCCTGAAATCAGGACACTGAAAATCTATGTTGCTGTGCTAACAGTTTTCTGAAAGCAATAAAAAAGTATTTTAATTGTTTTGATTTAATATGTGAAACCTACAAAGTGTTCAACCTCACATTGCCTTCAAAAAAAAAAAAAAAGACACTGAATTTATATTAATTTGGTCTAATCTAGGATTATTGACTATACAAAGACATATAAAACAAGTCATTCAGTATACAAATGTTCTAAACCACATGATTTATAAAAATATTTTGACTTTTATGAACCTTCGGTTTCTGTGAAAAGGCCTACTCTCAATAATGCGTATATAAAAGAAATCTTGTTAAAGTAGTAGCTATTTCACAGCAGTACTACAATATAACAATTCAGACTTAATGAAACATTTAAAATATGCTATTACTGATATTGTTCATTTAAATATGCTATTACTGATATTGTTTCATTATACATTTTCTTGTACACTGCTTTCATGCTCAAGTGACCTCTAAATTGGACTATTGCAAATCACTACTAATGGATTTGTAATGCAGTACTTGATAAGGGTTTCTATTGGGACAAAATGTTGCTGAGAAGGCACCCTCATCTCTGTCACATTTCACAAAGTCTTTTGGAATTCAGCGGTATATTTTGTACAGTTCTGGTGTCCTCAACACAAAATGGACATGGAACTGTTGGAACAAGTCCAGAGGAGGGCCACGAGGATGATCAGGGGACTGGAGCACCTCGCATATGAAGATAGGCTGAGAAAGTTTGGGCTGCTCAGCCTGGAGAAGAGAAGGCTGCATGGAGACCTCCTAGCAACCTTCCAGTATCTGAAGGGGGCCTCTAGGGATGCTGGGGAGGGGCTCTTCATTAGGGACTGTAGTGATAGGACAAGGAGTAATGGGTTCAAACTTAAACAGGGGAAAGTGAGATTGGATATAAGGAGGAAGCTCTTTCCTGTGAGGGTGGTGAGGCACTGGAATGGGTTGGCCAGGGAGGTTGTGAGTGCTCCCTGGCAGTGTTCAAGGCCAGGTTGGACAGAGCTATGGGTGGCACAGTTTAGTGTGAGGTGCCCCTGCCCATGGCAGGGGTGTTGGAACTTGATGATCTTAAGGTCCTTTTCAACCTTAAGTAGTCTATGATTTTATATGCAGAGTTTCTTAAATTAGGGACCCAGCACCATTTATGACAAGAGAGGGAGAGAGGAGTGGGTATATTATGATGAGATTCAACTCAGTTTGTTGTTGATGGATAAAATATGAAACAGGTTAGAGGGAAGAGAGCTGTTTCCACAGCAAATATTGTAGCTATTTTTAAAAATTTAATGAGGACTGTAATATGTATTACTAGCAGAATATATTTAAAGTACTGAATGTATCCCATGATTTGCTATAAACATCATACTGTAATATTGCGGAGAAAAATTCCATTGTGTTCCACAAGGAAAAATACTATTTCCTAGTTGCTGCAATTTAAATATTCAGTCACTGACAACTTGGAGGTAGAATATAATGTTTTATTGTAATTTATTAGCTTCCCTTTTTGGAACTGTAGTGAAACTCTGACTTCAATGCACTCTGGAGAGGCACAGAAATCTCTTGGCATGAGCTCTGTGTTTCTGATATACAGTATAAAACAAATAGAATATATAGCCATTAAAACTGTACAGCAAGATATTCCTTCAGCTTTTCATTCCCAGAGAACAATTGGCCTTTCTGCATTTGGTTGAGAAAATGATGCCTTAGAAGAAAGTTCTAGTTGTTTCCATGCAGCTTTCTTGCCATGGAGCTGGAGGTGAAAGGCATCAGCCAGCCTTGCCTTTCTTAACTTCTGACAGAAATTGATTTTCAGGTACAATGGGGAAAAAAAGAAAAAGAAAAGGCATGTTTAACAGTCTTGCAGAGGCTGTAACCTCCTCTCTTTCCTCTTGACTACTTCCTTCCCCTCAGTATCAGAGCAGGAAGCCAGTGTTCTTCAGCTGAATCAGTGCCACTGACAGACGTATTCAGGTCAGGAGGAACTTTAGTGAATTAATGCAAGGAAAAGTCCCCTACTTCTGATGAGCACAACAACAAATTCTAATTATCAGGATAGTCTAGTGCCCTGATAAACCTGAATTCACTAGCCCATGGGAACATATCTCCACAGAATAAGTAAGTAGTAATTCCTTGATCTGAGTGGAAATACACCATGAATTATCATTGTTGTCACTGTAAGTTTATAAAGCATTTTACAAAGACAGAGCAAGACATATTCCCTTACTCAAAGATCTTATAATTTGATATGAGATAAAAACAAGACAAGACAAGAAACAACAGTTCAGGAGAGATCACTGATTATAAATAAAGGGTAGAAATAATTGTCTGAAGAAATGTTTCAGCAAGGAATTCAAAGAAAGAGAGATGATGCCTGCATACAAGATCAGAAAGATAGTTCCAGGCACACAAGGCTGAATACCATGAGAACAGTATTGGAATGAGCAGAGGGACAAGAGGCAGGAGGGAACATGGCAGTGTTGAGCTACTAGAGGCAAAATTTCAAACAGCTTGGCAAGTAAGCATAGCTCTAAATAAGCAGAGCTCTACTGGATTTACTAAGATATCCACAACAACAGTTCCTAAAAACAGGAATGAGGACAGTTTAATTTAGAAGAGTTTCCATGACGAGGTAAATGATAGATGATACAAACATAAAAAGAGAGGCCATAAGGTTTTATATCTATATATATAGAGAGAGAAAGATTAGAAATAGAGTATGAAATAGATGTCATTTCATGAGCAGCTCTGGTCAGTCCACACATGCAGTTTCCTAGAAATAAAGACTCTGACATAAACATTTTACCAGTTACACTTGCTGATCTGGAAAGAAAAAAATACACTACAAAGGAAAAAAAAAAAAATCCCTTTTCTGAGCTCTGTCAGATCCATCTGTCTATTAGAACAAATGAGAAGAAGCCCTTCCAGTGATTAGAAGCTGGAAGTCCACCACCAACCCCATGACAGGAATAATGTTTTGAAGGACCTTTATTCTCTCTTCCAAGACAGCTAAATAAATCTGAAGGTGAACAGAAAGCAGTATCTGTGGGTGCCAGACTAGCTTCAGAAATGTGACCAAATAATTAACTGATCTTTTACCATAGAAGCTATGTAGGATAATACAGTTAGTATCCTACCGGAGAACTTATATAAATGAAGCTGCTATTCACCTTGATCGACCAATACTAAGGGAAAGGTCAAGACTGGTTTCTCATATGCCTGGAATGTCACAGGCTTTTTTCATGCAGGCATTTTCTGTCAGATACTTGTAATGTTTTTGTGAGTATTTTTAAAAATGAATGTAATATCTGCAATGTTGTGTGGAAATGTAGCCATCCAAGTACAGAGTAGCATTTGTGGCAGGGTTGTATTGGTATATATAGAAATATCTTACTGCAGAGGTAGCTACTGAGTGCACTAGATGATTTTAAGTTCTTTTCCAACCCTAACCATTCTATGATTCTGTGATACTGAAGAGAAATCCTCTTTGCTGCCAACATGCAGTCATTCTTCAGTGATTATTTCAATCCTCCCTCACCACCAAAAATTAAAAGGCAAACATGAACTCTGCCTGTGACTAGTAAATCTATTCTGTCAAGAGCTACTATTTACCAGAGGCAAGATTTGCATTTCTATTTTTTTCAGGTTAAGTGTAAACATTAAATATTTTTCTTACATACTATCTGGCCACACATAATTTACAGCATCTGAAATCCCATTCTCCTCCTGAAGGAGAATGTGAAGTCCTCTCTCCCTGTAAATGTTTTACAAGGTTGGAGATTTGCATTTAATATACTTGAAGTGAATTGGAGTAGAGTGATGTACAATTTCTGACTTCTCATCAGCACAGAAGGCAAAGTTTATCTTGAAGTGTCAAAATAACATGTTCTTTTATTTTTGATCAGCAGAATTCCCTTACTTTTGATCATTGCAAAAAACTGAGCATAGCATACACACAGAAAGGATTCTGGGAACTATTAGCAGCTAAGCTTTTTTGGATTAACAGATCTCAGAAAATTACCTCCTTATCTTTTGATCAGAAATGAAAAGTTGTTGAAAGGTAACAACTGTTATGCTTGCTCCTATTTGGCAAAGGGGTTGTCTTGTTTTGTGGCAAAGCAGCATGTTATAAAACAACTAGTCAAAACTGTTACATTGATTCAGGAGCTGACAGCATTTCTGTTCATTTCTCGTCAATGACCTTGTCTGAAGAAAAAACATGGATTATTCCTGATAATGTTTACCCAAGAGGTAAAAACATTTTCAGCAAATGAATGTAAATTGTACAAAATCTCAGCCTACACAGGCATTAAATTCCATACTCTCTGGCAAAAAGCAGATCGCGAAAGGAGCACATCTTTATTAGGGCTTACAATGCATGAAGAGTAATTTTGATAATTCCTTACTTCATTGACTCTATGACTGTAAAATTCTGAAATGAGAGTGGGTGTGAATGTGTATGAATGAGACGTGTGGCACAGGAAGGCTTTTACTAAAAGCACAAGTTGGCACAAAGGGGTTGCAAAGGCAGCTGGAAATCATCAGCTAAAAATTACTCGTGTGAGTCACAGGGGAGTAAGAACAGGCTAACAAACCTGCAGTTATGGCACAGAAGCACTGAAGTGACTTCCAGTTACATGGAAAGTTTTAGCTAGAATGGGATTAGTGCTCAATTCTCTCAAGTTTCAAACCAATTTTAATTCCTAGGACTTCTATTCCCCTCTCAGTTGCCTTCATGAGGAAAGAAGACCCATGTTAAGCGTGAAAAATCACACTTGTGCAGACTGAAAAATCACACATACACACAGAGAATTATCTTTTACAGTCTTTATATGCTTTTCAGGAGTCAGGGAAACCCAATATGCAAGATAAACCCAAGTTTAGAGGAACAGATTTATTTACTCGAACCAGACTTGTACAATTAACTCTCAGGAAGTAAGGAGAACTGACAAAGAATCACTGCTGAGATAGAGGAATGGAACAGTTTCTTCAAATATTCTTCCTTCGGGGCAGGTCTGTGTAAATAACCCCATTTTTTATCCTGACTCTTCAGAGTGAGTAAGAACACAAATAGTGTGATAAAGATAAGACTCAAAGGATGCTTCACTGCTAAAATTGCCCACACTAATTATGAACTAGTGCTTAGCAAGGCTGTCACACCAAAATTCAACACCAAATGGAATTTTTTACATGTGGAATTCTGTTCAAATAGAACATCCAATGACAGTCTGGTGAGAGGACATAAGCTGCACAGATGTGCTCCAGCATGGTTGAGCTTGGTGTGTGCTCTGAGCAAGGTATGATTGTAACCCAGGGTGAATTTCTGGCTCAAGCTACAAAGGGGATGGAGAACTTCCAGCTGAGTTGTCTCATGAGCTTTATGTATCCTTTTCTATCCAGAAATCAGGCTGATAGTCAGGAGAATATGAATCCATTCCAGCTAAAATAGCAGCTTCACCAAATGAAAACATCTACACTTTCATAATTTCTGATGGGAAAGAAATCGGATGTTTGTTTCCATCACTGAGATATCAAATACTGTTCTACAAAATCAGGCATCTAAAAATATACTGATTCTGTTAAAAGACAAAAAAAAAAAATTCTTACAGCATGGGTTTGTTCTATCCCATTATTAAAAAATATACAGTAACTTTTCAAGTTATACTCGCAGATGGACAGTGACTGACAGTATAGTACAGAGGAACCTGGATGATCTATTAAGTGCTGTAAAATCTTTAATCATCTGTCACTATAAAACAGCACATAAGTTTTTTTCAGGTGTTTTCCAACTCTTTATTCATTAATTCTGTTTATTTCACAGTCCAGGTATGCAGTGAAACACTCCTGACATTTTTTAACGTTACTCAGCTGTTCTGGAAACTACTATAGCCCCAAAATCTGTCTACAGTCCAGTAATGCAGCCTGCATTTGGTGCTCCTAATCAATTAATTCATCTTGACAATCCCCCAATAAGTTGGGAAAGTACAGCAGCTAAAGACAGTTAAGCAACTTGACCAAGATCATATAAAACCAAACCTGTGATGCCAAGGCTTGAACTCCTACTAGGGTAAACCATAAGTAATGGATTTTAAAACCAGAAGTAAATAATTAAGAAACACCTTGAGCCAGATATTGTCTGAAATTACTGCTGTATTTCATATTTAGGATTTTGCAATAATTATAGGTTAAAACATTTATCAGCATTAAAGTTTCCTAAAATAGAATCTTTCCCTCAAAATACCTGCCTGGTCACCAGGAGGCAAACTGCTTCTTTGCATTTTCTTTCATACCCATCTTATCATGCACAGACAAAAAACCATGGAAAAAGATGGGATTAGCAAGACCAGATACCAGATGAGTTCTGTAGACTGTGTTTCAGATTCTTATTAATGTGTCCTAAGCAGGTGGAGATCAATGCCTAGAGCTCTACTGCTCCTTATATTTCTTAATAATGACATTCTTAAACAGAATGTAAATTAGAGAAATGCTAAGGGGATGCAGTAGTCCTGCTGGTTTGTTGTTTTTTGTTTTGGAGTGTTTGGGGTTTTTTTGGTTTGTTTTTTTTTTTTTTTTTTTTTTTT
>NDXB01015035.1:60477-89844 GCA_002631895.1 Agapornis roseicollis | reverse complement strand
AACACAAAAAAAAAAAAAAAAAAAAATAAAAAAAAAATAAAAAAAAAAAAAAAAAAAAAAAAAAAAAAAAAAAAAAAAAAAAAAAAAAGAAAAAAAAAAAAGAGAGAATCTGTAGCAGTAAAGATCAGGAAAATGGTATTCATTCTGCTACTATTTCTAAGATTTTCACAAAGTCACAGATATGGTTTTAGTGCCAAAATACATCATTTGCTTAGCATTACATCAAGATATTTCAGGTCTGCTAAGTAACTGCCTCCTGAAATGCTACCCGCTCAGCTTTTTTGGACACAAGGAGAAATACTGATGGTTTGTTTTGATTTGTACAGACATATAAATCAAAGTAGTGCTGTTTTCCTGGAAGTTTTCTTGGACAGTAAAAGGCAATGCATTTGAAAATGCACTCCTAACTTTCACACTTATACACTTTGTTAAGCAATATAGGGCACTTCAGTGTTGGTAGCATATGTCATTGATTGAGAAAGGTACAAATATGTGTTACATAACATTTTTTTAAACACTGATATTTATTATAACCATATATCTAGATCTGTGTGAAGAAAACTACTTTCAGGTTATTTATTTGTACAATTACATATCTGCACATACAGTCATGCTAGATAAAGTTGATAAAGGGTAGTTTGATATGTCTGTCTCTTCCAAAATATATCCAATTAATGGGGCTAAGGACTGTGGTTCAGTAAAGAAAAGGACCTCGATTACCCTCTGTAGGCTCACTCTGTAGCACTTCTTCTGGTTTTAGGATACCAATAGAGAACAAAGATGATCTTCAGGATATGAGAGACCTGAAGACAGGGTCCAGAAATTGCATAGGTGTTTCACGAATATCTGGGAGTTAAAAGATAATCTGCAAATCACGTGCCTTTGATGGGAGTTACTGGGAGTTACCCAGAAGGAGAGGGAACTTCCCGGTCGGGCCTGTTTTCAGCGGGTGGTATTGTACCCTCTTCCCTTGTTTTCCTTATTGTTGTTATTATTGGTGATAGCAATAGTGAGTTGTGTTATACCTTAGTTACTGGGTTGTTGTTATCTCAACGCGTGGGAGTTGCATTCCTTCAATTCTCCTCCCCATCCCTCTGGGAGTGGGGAGGGAGGAGGGGAGGGCAAAAAAGGGGGGGGTGAGTGAGTGAACGAGCTGCGTGGCTGAGTTTAAACCACGACAGTCTATATAAAATGTAAGTACTCTTGAGTTTAGAGTGTCGAACATAAAATATGTCATTTTAGGAAAAGATTGGAATTAATACTGATAACTTTGTGTTGTTACAGTCTGATGTTGATTGCTGTGAGAAGAACCAAGCAAATTTCAGGATTTCTACTGCATCCAAGTTCTTTTAGGAGTCCACATCAGGTGGAATATCCTTCAGGCTTTGTATGGTGTAAGAGCAATGGAGTCTTTCTTAGCATGCACACAAGTAATAGGTAATTTAAATATAAATCAAATAAATAACCCTGCTAAGCACACCCAAAATTCTAACATTTCTTCTATAATTAAGGTTTGAAAAAATGTTTTGACTTCTTTATAAAAAACTTTTTTTTTTAATCTCCTGAATGAGGATATTTATTGCTCATTTGTTTATAAATTAAATTGTTCACATCACTGTAAATAACTTCTGAAATATTGTTCTCTCAACTGTGCTAAGCTTTAATATAGCATAGTAATAAGTGGGATGTGCAACTTCTGCTTATCTGTTCTATTTTGGACAACGCCAGTGGCTCATGTTTATTAAGAAAGTTGGCAGTGAAACTGAATCTCTGGTTTCCCCCTGGTAGATAAACTATGTCTAAGCTAACATTCATGAGGATCTTGGAAGACTAATTTAAATACAATGCCTAAGGCTACACATTTTTTCCTGGATTCCAGAATAGCACATAAAGCTTTTAGTTTTCTGATGTTCTTTTGGAAATGATGCTTATGTATTACAAAGTCTGGACAGGATTCTGTAGAAAGTACCGAATCTATGTCTGAACTCAATGTTCAGGTATTTTTGAATGTTGTCATCCACACTGCAATGAAGATGGATATTTTTATATTGTTTTTTGGAAGACTTAAAGAAAAAGATAAGTTCTGTCTTGACAGTATATTTGTATTTGTATTGTAATAATCTAGGGAAACTTAACAAGTATTTTTCTTCCTTTTTTTGGGACCATGGATCTCAGCTATTCACAAATGTACAGCATCTCCTTCACGCGATATTAACTTATGAAGTTTCTTCACTTAATCTAAATATTTATTTTAAATGTCAGTTCTGCATGAGTGTCCAAATAAGTTCCTTTTCAGTCCAAAAGCATAGTCTGAGCCTTTCCTGCAGTTAAAAGAAGCATCACATTTTTCATCTCTTTAAGCAGTAGCCTTTGTTTCATATTATCACTATGCTCCATTTCAGACATGCTGAGGCCATCTGAATATATGTGGATACCTTAGAATAGAAAAAAAAAGCCTATTTATGTCATCAGTAATTAATGGCATCAGTAGTTAATACCACATGTGTTGCTACGCTTCTCTGTCATCTAAGTGTCAGATAAGTCAAAACAAAACAGCTGATAGAAAAATGTCATTTTTCACTATAGAAAACTTTGAAGGGGTCAAAGCTTCCCGGAATATTCATGAAGTAGAGGTGCTTTTCATTAAACATACCATGTCAGGCTTTCTAAGAATAACTGTTGGTTCTGTCTTATTGGAGCCTCTGCCATTTTCTGCATCTCTGGACAGACTGAGGTTTTCACAAAAAATTGTGTAGGTCTTGTACATGCTGAATGACAGCAGATGAACATCTGCTCATTTGAAAACCTGGACCATGTTATTTTAGGAAGGGAAAATGACACTTACATTGCAAGGACATCAAAACAAACAAACAAACAGAAAATCTCAAACCTAACAAGAACATAAGGAGGTGCCAACTCTGTGACAGGCTGGGTCTGAGGCTTCAGTGCTGTAGTGGCTGGCTGTCCTCCAAGGTCCTGGCACACTGAGTGGAATCCAGAATTGAATCTTGTAGAATAGGGCTTCTACTTCCTTCATCAGGTACCCTGTGCAGCCTAAGGGACAGTTAACTTTTCCATACTGGGATTGAAGTAGCAAACAGGCTGAACAGGGATCCTCTTTTAGTCAATCAACAAGTACCCAACAGTAAGTTAAATGCCTAAATATTAAATTATTCTGGGTCTTAGCTGCCTCTGAGAACCTCAGATGCTTAGCAAGTACCCCTCACTGAAAGCAGGTATCTAGTCTTTTTGAGCAGCATATTTATTTTTCTTTAAAAAACACACCTACAGGAAATACTGAGTCTTTACTTTCTGTGAAACAGCCAAGTGATAAGAATGCAGATTCAATTCCCTCTTGTCTGAACTTCAAACTTGATCTTTTATCTTTCAGATGAGTACCCAAAACACAAGGCTTGCAAGACACAAGGGTACTCAGGAGGTGGGAAATGTTGTTGTTCTTTTAGAGCAGTACCTGTGTGCAGAAAAAATGCTCAGCCTTCACAAAGTCAGAAAGAATGGATAACCCAGCAGTTCAGCATTTAAGATATTCACCACATTTGGTCCCTGGTCAAGGCCTGCTTCTCCTTTTAAAATATAATTTCTGTTGAATGTAAAATTCAGTTTTATTTTCTATAGAGGAAGAAGGAAGTACAGACCTACTTGTATGAGTACTCCTGGGTTAAAGAACTTCCCAGCCCTCCACCTAAGGCTCATACCTATCTAAATAGTATAATAATTGAACTAACGTATACAAGAAAAAAACTAGTGACTTGAAAAACAGCAGCAAGTTTTTCAAGGGAAGTAGAAACAGACAATGGTTAGAAGCAGTTAGGCAAGTTAAAAAATCTCCTGAGGAAAGAAGATACATGAAGTATCATCTAGTCAAAGGATCTCAGCTGAGCTGAGCTGTCAGCCTGGTCCAGAGGGATGTAATTTGGGGGCTTATTCAGGGGTAATTATAAAGCTTCAAGGTCAAACAGTAAGATCCCCCTCAAGTTTATGTTTCTGTAGTTTAAGTGACAGCTGAGTGGAGATTTCTGGACAGCAGTTTTAGACATAACCATTGTTTTGTATATTATAGTTAATGATCTTCCTAGGAAGATCACAACTGATATACAAGTACCTCAACCATAAGACTGGCCAAACCCCTAAGTTTGAGTGCTTGTGGGACCTGAACTGAATTTCCAATACTGTCTTCATACAGACCTTTACTAAACATTAGTCAAAGCAGTATAACCTTGGTTAAAAAAAAATCTCATGGGCAATTTGTGACCACTTGTGTGATGACCCACTGGTTTAGGTGATATAGCTTCTCTGAAGTCTATGGAATTATTCCAGCTTGTATCCACAGCTGGTGTCACTCAGGACTCAATTGCATCTTTTTTAAGTGCAAAATGTCATTAGTTGTACCAGAAGCTGACATGAAGTAGCATTTCCACCTAATTGTCCTATCCTTTTACTGACAGCTTGCTGTTGCCCTTCTGAAACCTTGTCAGTTGGAATTTTGCTGAAAAAGTGCATTTGGTACCATTTTGAACCAACATTTTCCTTGAAAAGTATTGTTTGAAGAGTGAAGGAGGAAGGGGAGGTAGACCAGATATTCTGTCCTACAAATAACAAAAGTTAAGGCCTTTGCTATGAAATCATTTTGATTCTTTGTTACATTCCACTATATTTTCTTCCTCAAAAGTATTAATAGGCTCTCTTCTTAGAATCCCTGAATTTTTTGATTATGGCAAACTCTCATACCACCTTTTTGGCTGCTGTGAATTTCCCTCATATGGAAAGCTGGCAGCAAAAAATAATTAATTCTATTTTTGTTCAATGAAAATGTTATTTAAATAACCTTTATTAAAAAAATCTGGTAAGTATACTGCTGTTTATGTATCCAGCAATGTATACCAAGATGGCCAATCAGAGAAAGGGCTTTTCATTGGAGCAGTCTGAGGAATCAACCCATCTTTTTTCCTAGAAGTCAGCTAATTAAACACTAAATTTTCTGCTCACCTGACCCCTCTACCTGATTGAAGAGTCTTTCTTTTTTAATTCTTTTCCAAGCTTCCGAATTGAGCTGAACAGATGGCTTAAACCAAGGTGGGGAAAAGGCAAGAATTTATTCTTTCATGCTTCAGCTTCCAAAAACTTCTCAGCTATGTCTTATTCACTTCCCATTTAAACTGTGTGTAATGGAGGTAAGCCAACTGACACTGCTAATATTTGCAATAGGACACTAACCCCAGTATTGTGAAGACTTCAGATAGGAGGCTTGTATCCTAAAGCTAAAACATTTGCATTATCAAATTGGGAAGTCTAGTTTATGTTGAGATATAGATTCAATATTCAACATAAAGTTGCTAACCACAACTGGCTGTAAATACTTTTCCCTTTAAAAAGGGAAGATCCTTTGCTTACTGAGAAATAACAGTGCTATTTGAAAATCTCACTTTAACATTTTTTAGGACACCACTTTAGAAAGTAAATAACTGCTGCATTTAAAACCAGCAAAACTTTAATTCAGTATTCTGAAACTTACACTCCAAGTTGTAGCTAATGATTTTAAATATGCTCAAATCCAGGTCCATTTCAAGAAAATGTGTCTGTCTGTTCTGCATGGTAAAGACTGCAAGTATAAGTTTGTACTTCTGAAAAATTAATCTTGAAAGCCTGAATATTGGGTACAATTAAGTAAGACTGTAGCAGCCTGCAAAGGAAATTATTATTGTCAAATGTCTGTATCACAAGTCCAGTGCACATAATATAGAGAAAACAAATAAAGAATTCTTTTTCAAAGTTTCAAAAAGGGGAAGGTGGGGGCAAACTTCAGTAGAAATATAAAACCTCAGAAGATGGCCAAAAGAAAATTGGAAGGTAATTATCACTGTTGGAAAAGGAAAAAGCTAATTAGAGCATCAATAAGCAGGACATGTGATGAACCAACGGAGTATAAAAGAGATGGATAGAGAAAGCAGGGCAACATTTTTTGTAGATCAAGAGCATTTGTTATGGCGCAGGATACTGACAGAAGCTAGCAGACTGGAAAGACATGCTGAAAATGCTGAAAGTAATGAAAACATAAAAGAAAAAAAAATGAAAATGATACTATTTAATGTAAAACAGCATGTACCAATACCTCTGTTAAATTAGGGGAGAGGAGAGAAAAAATATCAAATGACAGGGAAAGGTACTCCTAGATTTAATCCTGAAAGCACAGCGCCTGGAAAACGATACAGAAAACAAAGGCTTAGTCATTAAGAGGTATGGAGAGATTGCAAAGCAGGAGGTTGAGGCTTTACTGCATTGCAGTACAGGATACAGAACTGTGAAAAGAATAAAGGAATAGCTGGAGCAAAATGACTTGATTAAGTGTCACAGCACTTAAGGGAACATGAAAGTGAAGGAAGGTTGTATCCTAAAAGAATTAACAGAGAATTCTGAAAGAGAATGAGGGAAAAGAAGGTAACACTCCCCAGTAAATAAAACATTAGCTAATTTAAGCTGGCCTTTTCCCATCCTTATGTCCTATGTCCTTATGATTGACACAACAGTGTACCTTTAGATAAATGCATTATTCACATGTAACTGTTTTACAATTTTCACAGTAGCATTTTCTACCCACTAATATGCTTTATCTTGTGGCTTATTAATAGCACATCAGACTGCTGAGAGAGGGATTTCTACCTTTACCTCCTTACATCAGCTTTGCAGCTATTGTTTTTTTTCAGCCCTTGAGTTTGAGCCCCCAATTCAAACATGGATGCCTAAAGTTCTGTGTGAATTTTAGGGAAGTCTCTTTCTAGATGGATGTGAGCTAGAGAGAATGGTACACAGCTGAGGTAAAACATTTGAGATTCTGCATACTTGTGCATGTAAACTTGGAGTTGTGGGATCATGTTACAGCAGAGTGGTTTTATTTCATAGAAAGCTTTCCAGTTATTTTAAAGCTGTGAAGAGTTTACATTACTTTGTTTTTTCTCTGCATATCTTAATTCTTAATTATATTTATGATTTTAAAACCTTGATGGCTTTGTAATTGCATGCTCTCCTCACCCAGATAAAGAGTGAACCTCAGTTCTTCTAGGAGTCAGTTGTTATTGTTGTTTTTATAGCTTTGCTCCAGTTAGGAGAATGATTTAATATTAAACATTAAAGTATTCTCTTTTTGTCTCTCAGAGATAGGCATTTTAATCCTCTGTGAGAGGCATCATGTGTCTGTCTGGTAAAGCAGTTTCTTGCTCTTGCATTAGCAGATGGCATGGTGAGAAGTTAGAACATGGGACCAAAGGTGGCACTGGTCAAAGATGTATGTATTGAAAACACTGTTTCTCCCCTCAGTGTTTGTTTGCAAACCCTGCATACAACAAAGAAATTAATATAAAAAAGGTGCAGTTAGTACAGACAATATGAATCTGAACTTAATTTTTTAAAAAGCTGGGTCAAGAGGGCATAGTTTGAGTCAGTTTATCCTAAAAAGTAGTTGACAGGCAACATATCACCTGCCAGTCCCTCAATACTTCTTGTGAGTACAGGAAATTGTAAGGTTATGCTAAATGATGCTGATGGTGACAGCAGAGTATGATGCTGCCCATAGAGCACAACTTCCTTATACTTGCACCCAAGCAACAGCAAAGCTTTTAAGCTGTTGGGCTGGAGACCTGGTTCTTCCTACTGGGTGATATCTCAAGGGGATTAGCCTAATACCTTCTGGGAGGATGGTGCCTATAAATAAATAAAAAAGAACTTTCTGAAGGTGTTCTGATGCTTAAAGGTCTTAACCTTTTGACTAATGCCTCCCTTGAACATTTGAAGATTTAAACACTAAGGTACAATTTTCTATGATGCAATACATGCATTTAAGGTTACAAGTATATATATATATATACACACCTTTCCTCAAGAAAGTCCCAAGGCATTGAAGAGAAAAATTAAGAATATCCTTCTTATCACAGTAATGTTGACAGCTCAATTTTAGGAAGTGCCCTTCAGAAGTTCTTCATAAGAACAGTCACATCCGGAAAACAGTCAGACTCTACAGTACAGAAGCACTGGGCCTGTTTTTTTCCTCATTATATGCAAGTTTGGCACCCACTATATCTGGTTAATTATTAAGTCCATTTGTTTAATACTTATGTCAAAAGGGAAGTACTTACACAAAGTCAAATATTATAAATTTTATTAAATTACTCAGTCCACATCTTTTCTGCTGATAAATGTCTACATAATATTATTACATTATTTGTTTACAGCATGTTTCTACTTCTATGGTCATTTTGAACAAGAAAGATTCTTCTGTAATATATGTGGGCATGTACTTAGGTAATTTGATTTTTATTACTTAAGGATCTCCGTCTGATTTGGCTATATTTTCTCCAAGAATCATCCTAAAAAAGAAGGTTTAGCAGTTATGCTATTCAAACTTTTGTAAAAGTCACCTTTAAGATAAGCCATACATATTTATTTATTTAAGTCTTTTCTCATTGATCAGCCTTTTCAAGGCCTGAGTCCTGAATGCCCTTTCAGTTTGTCAATCTTTTCTTTTTTTAGGCTTAGACACCATAATAAGACTTTTCCAACACTGAATAATTCCAGTGATTCTGTAAAAGAAGCATTACCTTCTTGCTCTGCACTCTCATAGTAAAATATATGCAGTTGAAGGCAGTAAAAATAAATCTTTAGAAAATTCTGTCAGATACCATAAATAAAATTTTATTATATTTTGGTCAAATTTGCATCTTTAATAGATCATTTCTATTTCACCTAAGTACAATCTTTTATCTATAACCTTAATATATTCCAAGTATGCATAAGAGTAAAAATGATCTCTAAGGACAATAAAGATTTTTGTTCTGTGATAGAATTTTGCTAAAGAATGGCAAGGTATTTTTTTCCCTTCTCCATTCATTCTTCTGTCGACACAGCATATGCTTCCCTCTTTCCCTCTGCTTTAATTCTGAATCCATCAAAAATCAGAATCCTGTGACTGATGTTCAAAATGAGCTGAGGTTGTATTGAGGTTTTGAACTTTATCTGAGCATGTCACTCACTTGACGGCATTCCAGACCTCAGATGGCTCAGTGCCATTCTTCAGAAATGAGACAGGAAAAAGTATTGATTTTTCTTTCTTTCTTCTTTTTTTTTTTTTTTTTTTTTTTTAAACTGAGTACCTAATGAGCAAATGAAGATACAGTTGGTCCTGGATTTCATAGGTGATCTAAAACAGGCTGCTCAGAGTGCAAATTTATGGAGAAGAGTTTATTGCTATTCTACTTTATTTTTCATTTTTTTTTTTTTTTTTTCTTTCTTCTTTTTTTTTTTTTTTTTTTAAACTGAGTACCTAATGAGCAAATGAAGATACAGTTGGTCCTGGATTTCATAGGTGATCTAAAACAGGCTGCTCAGAGTGCAAATTTATGGAGAAGAGTTTATTGCAATTCTACTTTATTTTTCTTTTTTTTTCTTTTTTTTTTTTTTATGAGGGAGATTATTTCTATAATATTGCTGAGATTTGGAGCATAGATTAGATCAGTTACACCATATTGTATTTCCCTAGCAAACTGAAGGTACTGTTTGGTAAAAATATGTTCTTTGGTTCTGACAAGAGACTGTTACCGTACTACAGCATATTCTTATTGGTACTTGAGAAAGTAAACAAAATTAAAAGCCACTGGGAAAAGAGAATACATTGTTCCCTGAAGGTACAAGTGTTTCTTCAAGCTGAAAATTACAGATTTATAAGAAAAATCAAGTACTTTCTCAAAAAAGAGTAAGGTGTCTCAAATCTGCTGAAGTGAGATAAATATATTGAACAGACAACTGAATCCAGTGAACAGGTAGGAGGTAAATGTATCCTATCTCAAGAAAAAAAATATTACTGTACAGATGAATAGAAAAAACTCTTCCCATCAAATAGAACTGAAAATTATCTAGAAAATTTAAGAAAGAAAAGGGGAAGTCTTACTGCCACATATATAATTATTTAGGAATATATAGATGCAGAGTGGCTACAAGCAGGGAGATTTTAAAAGCTTTCATCAGTTTATGATGTTACCACAGATGAACAGATGGAGCTTGATCAGGTCTAGGTCCCACCTGCCTCAGAAATTAGAGGATGTTCCAGGAATCATATAATGGACAGAGTAGCAGAGCAAAAGCTCAGACGCCAGGCTTGCTGTTCCTGCTGTGACTAGCACAGAAAGATAACAGAAAAGTGCTTTCACTGGAAGGGATCACACCTCCCATTTCTCCTCTTGCTAGTTACCAACTGGTGCACTCCCAAGAAGGCTGTAACAAGCCCAGCTTTCAGGAGTGAAAGTGCAGATAACATAGGCAGAAAGACAGTAGCTGTTTTGCTGTTTGGGAAGTCTGTCATCACAGTCAACTGCCTATCTTTTTCATTCACAGAATTCATGTGGATGGCTGTCAGTTCAGGAAAACCCAAATTAGATGGTTTAGATACATAGCTTTTCAAATGGAAAATTTATCTGCAGATGTAACACAGAACTGTATTAATATTTTATATATTTTTTCTGAGCTTAGTGAGAACTGAATCTACCTATGTTTTCTGATGCTTAATTTCTCTTCTAAATCTACCCTGGAATGTTATATAGGATTAAATCTTGTAATTGAAAAATAAATAACTTCATCATGCTTTGAGAACACAAATGGTCTTAAGGTGTCCTTCTTTGAATTGATCATTGTGTTTTCCTTCCTCTTCTGATCTACAAAAATTACCAATTTATTTTAAACATGTAGAAAAATTTTCATCAACTGTGTTTTCAGAATTAATATAATAGAACTTAGATTTTCTCTTTCAGACTTCTGATACTACCAGTAGTAGATACTATTGATTCAGCTCATTAAATATGCCCATTCTTTAAAAGAAAGACATGCTTTACATACAATGTATTAATGCATCATTACTGGGATGAGGGCAATATAGTTCTTGACTTTAGAGAGAGGAAGATGGAGAATACATTTCCATCTCAACGTATTTCCTTTAGTTGTGTTTCTCTCAGTTCCTGTGTCCTGTGTTTCCTCTTAGACATTATTTCATTATGGTACAGAGGAATCCCACCCCTCTTAGTCAGTGAAATTTACTCTGGAATGAAGATCTGCGGTAAGAGCCACAGCACTATATATAAGTGAGCATCGCCTGGGGCTATGTTTTTATTAAAGAAAACACCCACAACTGCTGTGTACTTTCCCTATTGGCTGCATGAGGATTTGTTACACGCAATGCAGTGCAGCATTGAGAGGAAAAGTCTTGTTTAGTGACTCTCATGCCATTGGTCCTTACTAGTTAGTATAGAAGCACTATACCCTGTCTGCTATTCCCATAATCCCAGTTCCTTCTCATGAAGCTAGACCAATTTTAACAGCCTAAGCTTTGTTAAGAAATTGTTTTGAATACCAAAGTAGTTTTAATATGAAAATACACACTGAGAGCTTGCAATTCACTACAGCGTTTGGGCACGTGAAGGCATAAAACAAGAAGTAGGAAAAAAACAAGCCATGTATGTGAGTGGATTTTATTTTTTATGATTTTAGAGGAAGAGCTTTTTCATACTCAGAATTTTGAAACTGCCATAGAAGTACAGTGGCACCAGGTTATTTATCTTAATTGAAAGAACTAAAGAATTTTTTCCATTCATCTTCAGAGCACAAAGTTGTGTCAAGCTCCAATACTATGATGCAACAGACAGCATACTGTACTGCAGCAGCATGGAAAGAAAATACTGCATTTGTATAGCATAAGTTGTACCAACACTGAAAGACCCATCTTTAAGGAAAATTAAATGGATATTAGTGTGATTAATCCACAATCGTATTGCAGCTTCAATGATCTGTTTATGTCTGCCTCCCTGCAGCATTAATGATTAAATGCAGTAACTCACTGTATAACAATTAGCTTGGGATTACAGAATGCATCTGAATGCTAAAATGAAAATTCTGCTGCCATGTATTTATTATAAGTCTCTCTAAGAATCTGATCTAATGCAGTATGCTGTCCAGAGTATGTATAATAATCTGACTAGCATTGCTAGAATTAGATATGGTAGTGTTGATAAGTTAAGTGCATTTTCAGCAACATATATTTTATGAAGATTGTTTGTTATTAACATTGGCTTATAGTCAGCTCTAAGTACTTGATAAAAATTCCTCGTGTAAAAAAGATGTGCAATTACTCATTCATCACTAATTCTTTATTATCTCATTTTCTCTTGGGCAAGAAAATATGTTGTGTGTATCAATCAATTGATCAAATAAGAATATGAAAATCTTAATCATAGGACCAGAACTATGAATTTTTACTTACATGAGCTGGCCTTTGAAAGCTAGTGTGACAATTTACCTAAGTGAATGCTGTCCCTCTCAGCAAGGTCTTCAGTGGTCCAATCCTTTAAATAAGCACAGGGTAGTTTTTTGATGTATCTGTCTAGCTAGCCTGATCTTGTAAGACCAGAGTTAATTAAAGTCAAATAATAATGAAAGTTCAGCTTTTGTGCTGGATTTTTTTTTCAGTTTTCTCTCTATCAGCCTTAAGTAGATGGCTTGTCTGACTGGCTACAGCAAGATCCACCTGACAGCAAAAAAGAAAATGCAAGCCAACTTAGCTCAAGCAGAGAAACAAACATGGATCAAGAGAGCATTAACTGTCCTCCTCCTAAGCCTCACTTTCACGCTGTGTTTGCCCCATAGTCTGTCAGATCGTAGCTTAGCAAAACGATGCTGGGAGTTAATGCTTTTTTAAAGCACATATATTTCTAGCAGAATCCTTTCCTCACTGGATTGATTTAAGGGCAGATGGCAGTACTACTATGTTGTAGAGAGTGTTTGCTGCAAAGCCCCTGCAATGCCATCTTGAAAGGCAGACAATGAATGTAGTCTTAGACACAGCAGGATATGACTGGATCTTTTCAAACCATGGAATACAGATATGCAGACCTTCCCAATCTTTATGGCTTTAACTCTTCCAGTGGAAGCGTTATGTTTGTGAAATCTTTACAGTACTTTTAGACCCCCTTTTCTCAGTAAAGTTTCCACAGTAGGGTAGAAAAAGGCTATCAGTGCTCCAAATATGTGTTTCTGGGCACACAAATCTGTTATTTCTCCTGGACCAACTATGCCTACTGAATCCTGCACAGATAATCCAAATGTAAAAATATACAAATATTGGCAACCAATAGGGGGCTTTTCATCTCAAGCAAGAAAACAGAAGTAATTCTGATAGCTTTTCCAAGAGATGCCTGGTGGGGCTTATTTGCCAAAGTTTGAATCTGTAATAAACAGCCTACTGCTGTTTCTATTTTGAAGTCTTCATATTTAACATTCATTGATGGATTGCCACATACAGAATGTGTACAAACAAAGTGATGAGAAGAGGCTTCCACATGAATGCCATGAATGCAGACTGTTTATAAGTGCTCATCTTGTTTAGAAATCTTCCTTTACTTCTTTGGTTTGTGAAATAACTCAGGCAATGAAATGTAATTTATCGTTGGATGTTATATGTGGCAACACATCAGTGGGGAAGATGAAAACTGTTAAAATATCACTTGCTTTGTACAAAGGAATAGATGTTTCTGGTATTTTCAGGGAAATTCAAGGCAAAACCTTTCATTCTAATTTTCCTCTTCTTGGAATTATCCTGTGTTTGCAGAATTGCTCTACAGGCACAAGTACTTCAATTTCCTTCTTTAAGTAGGAAGGTCTTCAGCACAATACTATAACATTTAGTTAGCTACCACAACTTTAGATTTTCGTTACAGCAGTCTTGCGTTTGAATCTTTATTTAAGATGTTCTTATATGAACAGATGCAAACATGGTACATATACAGTGTATAGCTATATGGTGAACTGCAACAGCATGAGAAAAAAATTTTAAGGTATGAATTTAGGACTAGCTATAGGTAAACTGATGCAAATACTCAGAGGGTTTGGGGAAAGAAATAACATTGGCATTGGACTAGATTCAGATAATAATGTTGATGACAATAAGGAGAAGAAACTGGAAATCTATGAAGAAGAATGTTTAACACTTTAAAAATTACTTTTAATTTTTAAATGCTTCTGCTTTGAAAAAACTCTTTAGAAGCTTGTAAATGGATTGAATAGCTCTTAAATGAGTCTAGCCCAAACCAAAATAATTTTGGTTTCTGATTTTTTTTTTTTTTTAAAGTTTATTCATTTTGGTTTTTCATTTCGGTATTCATTTTGGTCAAAGTACAAAGTTTACTCTTTTCATATTTTTCACCTGTGGTATATTTGGCATTTCCCAAAATGCATGAGAACAGCCATATTCACACTCAGGTAGTCAGTATACACAGCATGACATACTGGTTTAAAACAGAGCTTTGGTAGAAATACTGTAGAGCAGCAGTTTTTAAGCAGAATATTTGATAAGTTTTAGGAACATTATGGTACCTTAATTTTTATGATGCCTGCTAAGCTATAACAAAGTCTAAATATGTTAAATGCTTCTTTAATAATTTTTCTTGTGTGAGCAGAATGCACAGCAGGAATGACAGTTTGATCACATGCCAGTATAAGCATATTGGGTGTTAGTGGTGGGAACTTAAAATGCTTTAGGCAGCTTCATTTCTCTAAGAATGATGCATAGGGAATCAGATTTCTCCTTGAGATTGATCTTTGGAAAATGATAGGCAGACATTTTCCAACACTGTAGGTCCCCAAATTGATATTTGAGTCAGAATAATGGAACTCAGTAAAATTAGCTCATGCAACCTATACTTTCTTACCTCTGGGTAAAAATTATTTTTTCTTATTTGTGTCTTCCTTCTAGTCTCTACTGCCTAATACACCCATTTTTCATCAGCAGTCCTGTAATATACCAAATAGATTCTTTTAGTAACTTACTTAACAGAATAAGATCTTGTAGCTCTCTCAAACCTTCTAACAATGTTTCTTTTTGTTAATACTTTAGTCATAGAATCATAGAATAGTTAGGGTTAGAAAGGAACTTAAGATCATATAGTTCCAACCCCCTGCCAAAAAGCAGGGACACCTCACACTTAACCATGTCACCCAAGGATTCATCCAATCTGGCCTTCAACACTGCCAGGGATGGAACACTCACAACCTCCCTGGACAGCCCATCCCAGCATCTCACCACCATAACAGGAAAGAATTTCTTCCTTAAATCCAATCTAAACCTCTCCTGTTTAAGTTTGAACCCATTACCCCTTGTCCTGTCACTNGGCCTTCAACACTGCCAGGGATGGAACACTCACAACCTCCCTGGACAGCCCATCCCAGCATCTCACCACCAGGACAGGAAAGAATTTCTTCCTTAAATCCAATCTAAACCTCTCCTGTTTAAGTTTGAACCCATTACCCCTTGTCCTGTCACTACAGTCACCAATGAAGAGCCCCTCCTCAGCATCCCTATAGGCCCCCTTCAGATCCTGGAAGGCTGCTGGAAGGTCTCCACACAGCCTTCTCTTCCCCAGGATGAACAGCCCCAACTCTCACAGCCTGTCTTTGTATGGGAGATGCTCCAGTCCTCTCATCATCCTCGTGGCCCTCCTCTGCACTTGTTCCAACAATTCCATGTCCTTTTTCTGTTGAGAACACCAGAACTGCACACAATACTCCAAGTGAGTTCTCACGAGAGCAGAGTAGAAGGGCAGGATCACCTCCTTTGACCTGCTGGTCACGCTCTTTTGATGCAGCCCAGGATATGGTTGCTTTCTGGGCTGCAAGTGCACACTGCTGGCTCATGTTCATTTTCTCATCAACCACCACCCTCAAGTCCTTCTCCACAGGGCTGCTCTCAATCTCCTCTTTGCCCAACCTGTAACTGTGCCTGGGATTGCTCCCACCCAGCTGTAGGACCTTGCACTTGGCATGCTTAAACTTTATGAGGTTGGCATCAGCCCACCTCACCAGCATGTCAAGGTCCCTCTGGATGGCATTCCTTGCCTCCAGCATATCCACTGAAATACACAGCTTGGTGTCATCAGCAAACTTGCTGAGGGCGCACTCAATCCCACTGTCCAGTTCTGTAGCCCCATCATAGAAGGCCACCAAATTGGTCAGGCAGGATTTCCGCTTAGTGAAGCCATGCTGGCTGCCACCAAGCACCTCGTTGTTTTTCATGTGCCTCAGCATGCCTTCCAGGAGAATCTGCTCCAAGATTATGGCAGGCACAGAGGTGAGACTGACTGACCTGTAATTCCCTCTGTCATCCATTTTTCCCTTCTTGAAAATGGGGGTTATTTCCCCTTTTCTAGTCATTGGGAACTTCACCTGATTGCCATGATCTCTCAAATATGATGGACAGTGGTTTACCAACTTCACTCGCCTGCTCCTTCAGGACCTGCAGATGGATTTCATCAGGTCCCATTGACTTGTGAACGTTCAGGTTCTTAAGATGGTCTTGAACCAGATCCTCTCCTACAGTGGGCCCAAGGTCTTCATTCTCACAGTCCCTGCTTCTGACTTCCAAGTCTCGGGTGGTGCAGTCTGAGCCTTTCACGTTGAAGACTGAGGCAAAGAAGTCATTCAGAACCTCAGCCTTCTCCAAATCCTGCGTAGCCTGTTTATTCGATAGCTTCCACAGGCAGCCTAAGTTGTTAGTTGTCTGTCTTTTATTTGCTGTGTACCTAAAGAATCCCTTCTTATTATCTTTAACATCCCTAGCTCCGTTTAATTCTAACTGGCCCTTAGCTTTCCTTACGTGTTCCCTAGCTTCCCGGAAAACATCCCTGTATTTATCCCAGGCTGCCTGTCCTTGCTTCCACCTTTTATAAGCCTCTTTCTTCCTTCGAATTTTTCTCAGCAGCTCAGCTTAGTCCCTAAGCATCTTCTTTTGACTCCTCAATTATATCAATAATTAAATGAAGACTTGCTTCTTAAAGCATAATATACACCTGTGTTCTAATATCACCCACTGTGTGTGGGGAGGTAGATGGGAGAGATGTTGATCCATGGGGATTTGTTAATCAGGCAAAGACATTCAAGAGAAGATGCTTATCTCCCCTGCTAGTTCAAGGCTGATGATCCCCTTGCCTGTTCCCAGTAAGTTCAATAGCAAAATTGTCACTGTCTCCAGATACTGCAAAGATAGTGTACTCTTGCAAAACCAATTATAAACTTGCTGAGAAGTGTCCATCTTTCTGTTCACTCTATTGTTGCACATCAGAAAGGTAATGAACCAATAAACTCTTGCCTTCGTAAAGTCACTGGCAAAATTCACTTGTGTTGGTTGGTTGTTCTGTTATTTTTTTTTTTTTTTTAGGTCAGCTCTCCCTAGTGTATAATGCTTACTGCATTAGTGTCTATAGAAAATCACACCAATTGGCAGCCATATTACTTACAGAATGCAGTATAACTGATTAACAGTGTGGTTTTTACTTTTTGTATATAGTTCTTATCTAGTTACTTTCAAATACCACATATATATTCACAATCCATGCACTGCTCATTGTGTTTCAGTGTCCATAATTAAATTCTGACATGGTCTTGATCTTTTAAAAGTTGACTGCAACCACTGTCAGCCAGTTCTTGGAAGGAAATCAGCCATAATTTACCTTTACTAATCACTTTACATACAGCAGGTTAATATGCTGGATAAACATGTTCTTAATTATAAAACTGGAGAACATCCTCCAGATGAAATTAATTAATTATGCTCTATTCAGGGGGAGAAGTTTAGTGGGGTGGTTGAGATGTAGGGTCATGATTCCCTGTATCATTTTTATCATTGATTGTATTAGATGTGACAAGCTTTGCACTGAAATAACTGGAGTTTTATTCATTCAATAATGATGCTGCTTTTCTCCTATTTGTGGTGCAACTTACCAAAAATTGGAGTCTTTTTCAACCATTCTCCTGATTATTTGTTGATAGCTCTAAACTTCCCTTTTGTAATGATAGTGTAATACTGAATCTCTTTCTCAGCAATTTTGCAACAAACCCCTCTATTCATGTTTTTCACTTGTACATATTAACAGTTTGAATATTAAATCAAATGTGTTCTCCCAGGCCAATTACTGTTTTGTTCATAGTTTTTTATGCATGCTGACTTTCATGGCCAAATGCTTGTACTTATATTGAGTTCTTAACATCACAGGATCCTGTGTGACTGTAAATAGCCAGCAATACAATCTTTTACTCAAAGTGATGAAACTGTATTGAGAAGGTAAGTAATGCTTAGCAGAATGTTTTGAAGCTTTAGGGCTGCAAGGCTGCAAATAAAAAATGAAGAAAAGCTGCTTTCCTCAAATCTCTCTTGAAAACAAGCCAATCAAAACATGAAGATATAAAAGCATGGATTATTTAGCAATGAAACAAATTGAGAAGAAGTATCAGTTCTCTCACTTACTTTAAAGAATTAAACACAGCATCTTAGGACTTTTCTTCATAGGTTTTTCTTTTCTCTAGTCCTGATCATTTAGAAGCCAACATAGGTAAAATACAGTAAGAAAAGACCTTTAATTGGGATTTAAGAATGTAATGGTATGAAACTAGAAATAATGCCTTCTACTAAATTTAAAGGAATGCACTATACTTTTTAACATCTTTACACTGGAGCTATAAGAGTGGTGCTTCCAGGGTAATTATCCTAGTATAAAATTGAACTCAAATAAAAAAGTTAGGGCAAAAAGCAGTGTGCATACAAGGCTGGTATTTCAGTGAGTTGGGCTATTTTTTCTGTCAGCCAGTATACCCAAACATCAAACAAAACCTAAGCAATTATATACACTAATCCTTCCCCATGAGAAGTTGCAGCCCTATGTGAATTCAAAAGCACCAAGTTGCAAATCCTTCCAAAAGCGCATTTACAACTTATAATGGAAACTCCAACAGAGCTCTAACTGTAATAGTGTGACTACTGCAGCGATTATTCTTTATTGCCATGGCATTTACTGCTGAAATAGTGGTGGGCAGATCCTAACATTCTCAAAATTAATGGGCAGTATCGTCCTCATGTAAGTTATTGCCCAAAGTATGGTGTTTTGAAATGTAATATATCAAAATGATGATACTTTTTCATTTAAGTTGTTCTGGTCACTCACTTTATACAATTCCCATTTCAAAGGTACTTTTCATAATTTTGGAATAAATATATATGAAATAGAAGAATCTGAAAAGCATTTGGATTCTGACTAGTATTAATGAGGACTTGGAAAATGCCAACCCGTCTCCAGTAGAGCAGCTTTATAGCTGAAGGAACATTATGGTGGAGTGTTCTCTTGTAATGATTAATTTCCCCTTGTGAGCAATACACTTATGACCCAAATCAGCTACTCCATATATAGAACTCATATTTTCTGCTGAAATTTTGCCTGAAAACCAAAAATGCCAAGTCTGTCTGCAATGGCATGAAGGGAAGCAAACCCCAGAGTACAAACAACAGTGAAAATGGTGCATTGTCTCGAAGAGAAAGCTCATAAACTCCATCTTGCTAGATGTCCTTTTTAAAACAAGAGAAAAAATACAGCTGTTAGTTCAGTTTCTGTGTTTATGCATAGTTGGAGTGTTAGGGATCTGTGGCTTATAATTAAAAGAAAGATGTCTCTGTGTTTCAAAGTTCATTCAGATCATGATGCTAAAGATGCTGCAAAAATGTGGTTTTACTGACAGAAATGCTGCATCATTTAGTTTTAATATTAAAAGCATTTCATATCTACCTTATATGCATGTACTGTAATATATCTTGGGAGTGATAAGTATCTTGGTATTTTGTATCTTTTATTTGTGATATCAGCAGATTAAAAAGTCTGTCAAAAAAAGTAATCAGAAATTAGAATAGATTGTAGGCTTAGCCAAAAAAGGGTTTCTCATCTGCCTTTAAGCAGGAGGGACAAAGAGCAAGCTAGCAAGTGGCAACAGCAAAAGGAAACCCACTAGCAGAGAAATGAGGAAGGGAAACAGACTTCCCCAAATACATATGGAAGCAGTGTGAAATAGCAGTCACTATTTTACAACAAAGATGCAAAGTAAAATAAACATTCAAATTTTTTTAAAGCCTTTACACAGGTACCAGCAACAATTTTTTCGGTGATGCCACTAGACATGATATTAATCAATCTCATTCTAACAGGACCTGCACTTCTTTTGTCACAATAGAAATATATAAAATATAAATGCAATATAGATATGTAGCAAAGATTGAGGTGAGCACTGACAGCAGGTCTTCTGCTTATAACGGGCTACTTGATCACTTACAAATAGGAAACAAAAGGAGCATGCATTTTTCAGTCTTTTCACTTATTTTATTCAGACTGCTTATTTCCTTTTAGTCATAAACATAGTTGAGGCTCACACCACTTACTTCAAGAGCTACTGATCTCAGTGCCTGAGGTAGTAGAGATAGATCTCTTCAGTTACTAATAGTTCTTCTAAGAGCTAACTGTGAGTTGGCTTGAGGTGTTCTTCAGAAGAGCTCATTTTCCTCCCCCACTGTCTGTGTACAGAACCTCTCCTGACCTACATGCCTAGAGTTCATTTGTGGTTTTGCTTTTTTATTTTCCTCAAAGGTGATTTTTAGCCTAGAATCTAAAATAAACAAACGATATATTACTACCAACACCTTCAGTACTTCCAGTGACCCTTTCAATACATATTATTATACTTCCATATGCTATAGGAATTAGTAAACCAAGATCTTGTTCAAATTAAAATCTAATGGCTTTACTGAGAAAGCCTTTTACACTGTGGTTTTGCTATATATATATTTTTTTTATTTTGAAAATTTTTTTTTTTTTTTTTTTTTTTCAACCAGATGGTTTATTTTAATTAATTCTTTTCACAGAGACATTTTTGTCCTAAAGTACTTCTAGAACAGATGAGCACAATTAAGAGTGNATATTTTTTTTTTTTTTTTTTGAAAATTTTTTTTTTTTTTTTTTTTTTTCAACCAGATGGTTTATTTTAATTAATTCTTTTCACAGAGACATTTTTGTCCTAAAGTACTTCTAGAACAGATGAGCACAATTAAGAGTGCTTTTGTTTACAGAATTACTGTACAAATTTTTCCAACATCCCTGACATTTAAAGATAGTTTTAATATTATTATTATTGAATTGCAAAAAAAAAAAGTGTGTTGAATTATATTGATTTTACATGTGTGCTTACACTCAGAAAGATGGCATTTCAAAACCTTTTCTAAATATAAGTTTTCACTTTTATAGTAAACAATACAGAATACATTCTATCAATGCCAGTGTTTGACTATAGAAGGAAAAACGTTACCTTGCATCACAAAGTACTAAAGAATTTAAGTATGTATTGCTCTCCATTTCTCTCTATGGACTATAAACCATGATGCCACATAGTAAGTTCAGAGAATTTGTCTATATAAGCACTGAGTCTTTAACAACAAGGACAACATTATCATTTTCTTTAGCAATGTAAGGCATAGAAACATTAAAAAGATAATAAAATTTGTAAGTTTTTGTCACACAGGGTCAAAATCATGTGAAGTTTTGACAGACTTTGTAATTCTGAAGTTCCCTCCTAAACAGCAACAATAATTTAAAATATTCACTTCATACGCAGTCTTCCCCTGACCTACAGGTAGTTGAGATCTTCTTGATCTAAGAATCAAAATCAAGATCTATAATTCACTGATGCCTCATAATTTCGGTAGGATTTTTATTGGTAAACAAATTATCCAGTAGAACTAGGCTACAGCTAAGAAGAGTCTCACCTGTGTACATGGCAAAATCTCCTGGAAGGCATGCTAAGGCACATGAAAAATATTGAGCTGCTTGGTGGCAGCCAGCATGGCTTCACTAAGGGGAAATCCTGCCTGAACAATTTGGTGGCCTTCTAAGATGGGGCTACGGAACTGATGGACGGGGTAGAGCAGCTGACATCACCTACCTGGACGTGTGCAAAGCGTTCGACACTGTCCCACACGACATCCTTGTCTCTACATTGGAGAGACATCAATTTGATAGGTGGGGCGCTCGGTGGATAAAGAACTGGCTGGATGGCCGCACGCAGAGAGTTGTGGTCAATGGCTCAGTGTCTGGCTGGAGGCCAGTGATGAGTGGTGTCCCTCAGGGATTGGTGTTGGGACCAGTCTTGTTTAACATCTTTGTCGCTGCCATGGACAGTGGGATTGAGTATGCCCTCAGCAAGTTTGCCTATGACACCAAGCTGTGTGGTTGGGAGGATACTCTGGAGGGAAGGAATGCCATCCAGAGGGACCTTGACACACTGGTGAGGTGGGCTGATGCCAACCTCATAAAGTTTAAGCATGCCAAGTGCAAGGTCCTACAGCTGGGTGGGAGCAATCCCAGGCACAGTTACAGGTTGGGCAAAGAGGAGATTGAGAGCAGCCCTGTGGAGAAGGACTTGAGGGTGTCGGTAGATGAGAAAATGAACATGAGCCAGCAGTGTGAACTCACAGCCCAGAAAGCCAACCGTATCCTGGGCTGCATCAAAAGGAGAGTGACCAGCAGGTCAAAGGAGGTGATCCTGCCCTTCTACTCTGCTCTCGTGAGACCTCACCTGGAGTACTGTATGCAGTTCTGGTGTCCTCAACATCAAAAGGACATGGAGCTGTTGGAACAAGTCCAGAGGAGGGCCACGAGGATGATCAGAGGCTGGAACACCTCCTGTAGGCTGAGAAAGTTGGTGTTGCTCAGCCTGGAGAAGAGAAGGCTGTGTGGAGATCTCCTAGCAGCCTTCCAGGATCTGAAGGGGGCCTATAGGGATGCTGAGGAGGGGCTCTTCATTGGTGACTGTAGTGACAGGACAAGGGGTAATGGGTTCAAGTTTAAACAGGAGAGGTTTAGATTGGATCTAAGGAAGAAATTCTTTCCTGTTATGGTGGTGAGATGCTGGGATGGGTTGGCCAGGGAGGTTGTGAGTGTTCCATCCCTGGCAGTGTTGAAGGCCAGGTTGGACGAAGCCTTGGGTGTCATGGTTAAGTGTGAGGTGTCCCTGCTTATGGCAGGGGTGTTGTAACTATATGATCTTAAGTTCCTTTCCAACCCTAACTATTCTATTCTATGATTCTAAAACAACCACAGGATTCTCAATCACTGTAATTCATTATAAGGTGCAACGCAACTTCAGTATTAAGGGTTTTTACTACTTAACAGCTTGAATACATTGTGGGTTCACAATTGTGTAAGCAAAATAAGCCAATATCTTCCAATAGCAAAACTGCTGGTGGGCTGAACTTCATGGTCTCTAAACTCCAGCATGTATCAACAAGAACATTTTTTGAAGCAACGAATTCTATTTACCTTATCCAAGATAATTTTGCAGCAACAGATTACCACTCCACCCAATAACCAATAGTAATAGTTTATTTTGAAATGTCAAATTTAAAAATAGATGCAGCTGATGCAGTCTCACTTGGGGTATGTAGTATACCTTATTAGATTTAACTGATGAGAATAGGGGGAAAATAACCAAAATGCCTTACATGAGACAGCCTGATATTTCAAAATCTAGCAGCTTATTGTAGGGAAAATACAAATAATCACACAGGAATGCCATTCCCCTTTTTGTGAGCTCAGGCCTACCTGTCCACAGCCGCCCAGGGAAGTTTCTGTTGTGGACAGGACAAGAATAAGGAGGTAGAGAGCTGTGCAGGTTTTATTTGTGAAGTGATTTCATCTTTTGAAAAAGATTGAGACAATGCTATGAGCAAAACACTGATTTTGTTATCGGGTGAATATATTCCATTATTTACTCCATGTTACTTCAGTGGCAGTGCTTGTTCCTTACTAGTGCTGGTGTTTAAAAGTGGGTATGTGTCCTGGCATCACACTGAGCCTGCTGGCTAGTGTCATGTCATGGTGACATGTCAGCACCAGAGCCTTTCCTAGAGGCCTCACTTACCCTGCTTTCAGCTGTGTTGTGCCACTGAGGTGAGGGCTGGCATTTGGGGGAAGAGAAACATTTTTATGTAGCCTAGTTGATGGAGTTAATAGTTTTCATCTGGAACGGTCATTATGGTGAATGCAAAACCAAAAACTAGACTCTTTACTGGTATGAAATGGCAGTGAAGGTGGAGATTTATGCAGTTAGAAGTTTAAAATATTTCTAGCCTTATGGATAGTAGTGATTCCTAAGGGCTTAGGCATGCTGTATAAATCCTCTGTTAATGTGACAGGCTGCTAAAGACTTTTTTTCATGTTTTCATTCAATTACTACGTAGCTACGTGGAATCAGGATAACAGTCTGATTTAGTATGCATTGTTGGCAAGCACTAAAAATGCAGCTTGCACACCTACCTTTTTTAAGTGTTCCTCTTACTTTAAAGCTCTCAAGAGTCACATAGAAGAAAGGAACTAGTGGGACACATTTTTAAGAATGAGGAGAACATTCTGATTCAGATGGGCCTGCTTTTAAAGGGAGCTTTTACAAAATATTCTACGTCTGGAATCAAAAGAAATTGCTTGAAGGGTTGTTGACTAACAAGCTCCATATACACTGCTCTAATCAGTGAGACTGCAAGAGGCGATTAAAGCTCAGTGTTTCTGAGAACCAGACTACCGTGCTTTCTCAAGCAGACCAGCGTGTCTGAACTGTGGCTAGAGGAGCACATTCACAGCCATTATCCATAGCTGTATAACATGGCAGACATTGTATGATCATAATTTATAAGAAGCATAAGCAAAAGCAGATCTGCTCTTGTTTCCAAAGCCCTAATGAGCAATTGCAACTCTTACAGTACATAAAATATTAGGCCCTTTCAGTGAAGCTAATGTCAAAACTGAATATTTAATAATACATTTGCTGTTTTGCATAGCTTAAAGAAAGGTATTGCTGAATATAAATCATCAGAGATGAAAGTGCCAATAGTTAGTGGCTCTCAGGCGATGAAGGGTAGGTCTTATAGACCTGTCCTATTTTTATTCTCCTTACAAGTACAGCTGGTATACTTTCCAGAAAATGGAGATCAGGTTTCCATAGCCTGATCCAAATCATTTTTAAGATCTTTACTTTCTTCTCTGAGTGGCAATAGGACTTCAAAATCACTTACCACTTAGGTAAGTCCTCTTTGGAGCACTGATTTCCCCAAGAGGAGTTGTATTTTTTTTAAAGTACCAGAGCAGTCTAAACCTTTTCTTTGCCTTTTCTATCACCAAAGTGAGTATAAAATGAAAGTGAAAATGGGGATGAGGAAGCAGGCTTTCAAAGAAGGCAATTAGAAATTGTTTGTATGGCATACAGAAGTGTTTTCAAAGTGTAATAAGTATTTTGAAGAAATAAGCAATATAATTCTCAAGTGTGGGCTGCACTGCAAAAAAGCAAAGAGATTAGTTAATCTTTAATCCTTTCCATGTCAATTTCGCATTGCTCCCTCTATGTTGAGGAGACTTCTAAATCAGGAAATCTGCCACAGATTCCCCTTGGAGAACTAGTTCATGCACTAATCAATTTTTTTCCTTTAGCACACATGTCCCTCTGAAAAAAATTAGCCACAGCATCACTCAGATTCAGATAGTCAAAGTAACAGGACTTTCTTTTGAGAGTAATAATATAGATGATGATTCAGAGTAAATTGAAGAGTTCTGGAAATCAATGTAAATGGAAAAGAAAAGCCTTATTGTTCTATCAAATAAAGCTAAAGAAATTAGAGTCAAAAGAAGCAGGCACCTCACTAATGAAAAAATGTAAAAAGAAATATACAGCTCAACAGTCTCCTGTACGATATGTTTTTAATTCATTTCTTGTTCCTTGGACAAGGTGATAACACTGTTCCAGTTTAATCCAATAACCTATCTCCAAAATGATCAGTGTTCTTATTTCAAGCCTTGGTTCCTTTCTGCTTTGATTCGGCTCATATGGTTCCTACCCTTTGATTCTGTGCTCACCTCTTCTGCATGCAACTTGACCTTTTGCAGCTTTTCTCCCCCCTCCCATTTGCCACACTCCCTTTCTCCTCTCTCTTTCATCTTTCCATACATATTAACTCAGCAGGATTTTTGCTCTAACCTTAATTTTCCCACATCCCAAAGCTTCACAGCTAAAAGGTTGCTGCTAATCCTCTTTCTATTTCTCTTTCTTTATAGTGTATTTTATTCATCCACTTTCATTTCCAGAAATACTTTGTATACATAGACATTTACTCAGACTTGTGTATTCTCCAGAAGAAACCATTTTTATAAGCCATTTTTAATGCATTTTGAGGATCACCAGGGGTAACAAATCTAGGACCATACCTATACAAGGAAAATTTTTACTCTTAGTACATCATTAACATTGTACAATATTGAGAAAAAAATTGCATCTCAGCAATCAGGCAGAGGAAAGCAATTCTGTTTACCATAGACCGGAAAAGAAGAGATTCTACTATCCTTCCAAAGCAGTCACAAAGTTGGTGGACAGCATTATGGATGAAAGTGTCAGGTTTTCAGAATGCTAAACCCTATTAGGCTAATTCTGCAGATCAGCTTGCCTGAACCTGGTAGTTGGTTAGAGGGCAAAGGTGCAGAAACCTGTTCTAATGTGGCACAGTACTAGGGCCAAGGAACACTACCCCTTCATGACAACTTTAAGGTAAAAGGCTTGCAGAAATCTCCTTTGAACCTGCAGGCACTGTAGTTTCATTTGCAGTTACAGATGGACTAGGCAGAATAGCCCTTGAGTAGAACTCTAGGAAAAAGCAAAGCTACACCAGAAGTTAGAGCTTTTTGCACAGATGGCCACCTCCATAGTAAAGAGAACAATCAATGGGAGAGGATTAGTTTTGACCTTTTTCAGCATGAAGTGTAATACTTGGAGAAGGCTAGTTAAGATGTTTCCACAATACCAAGTAGTCTGAATGGCTGTATTTTTAAATACACTGTTAATGAATACAGTATTGCAGAAAATGTTTTCTTGTTTATGAAAAACTCAGTGTCCTGGAATTCAAAGAATATTTTTTGGCATTAACACCACCTTTTTAGTTAGAGACTTTTTCTGAGGGTTTTTTAGTTAAATTTATTAACCATTTTGAAAATGACAGATGTTAATGATCTGTGTAAAATTCATATGCTTACTTGCATTAAAATAATTCCATTAGGATATGGCTGTGTAGATTCTCTGACACCATAAATTTAGTGCAATAAATTAAAGGCAATGTAGATTTTTTTTAAAGTGTTACAACATGGTCTGAAGAAATGAGTTTTGTGGAATCCCCAACCTGCTAAAGTGCAAAAGCAGAATTCCCATCAACAGGATGACAATTTCATCCAATTCAAAACATGGATTTCAGCATCTCCTAAAAGGAGGCTTTCTCACTAAATATTTTGACAATAGAAGACAAAGAAAATGACTGTCTCTTCCTTTATTAGGAACAATTTTCCAGCTGGTGAGGGACTCGGTTCTTAGCTAATGAAATTCTTTCATTTTCTGACAGGATGCTAAGATGGTCAGCGCATGCATGGTGCACTTTCTTAGGGCAGGATTAAAAAAGAGAGAATTTGTGATTTTATGAAGGACACTGTGTCAGTCCCTTTTGATTCTAAGTGGGACAGACAGGGCATTGCTCTGTGAAGTCTGATGCAAAACACCTGCAGAGTACTTTGTCACAGAAGTCAAATTGCCTGCCAGCTTTCAAAGAGAAGTAATTTGAATTAAAGCTATCAGGTTTTGTACCTTATGATATTTTCACTTTACTTTCGCATTTAAGCATATACTTGTAAAACAAAAGGATACTACATGGCAAATTTTAATGTTATCTTAGGAAGTAATTCCCCTTTGCATTCTTTGCTGTCTATTCTTTTTTGCCAAGTCTCATATTTAATACCTTTTTCAAAAGCTTTGCTTCAGAGGAAATACTAAATGTCTAGTCCCCTATGCCCGTCAAAAATAGTGGTCCTAATATTAAAAAATGTTCCTTCGAATAAGCCCACATTTGGTAAATGCATATTACACTTTATACTTTGAGAATAAAAATAATACTAGCAGAAATAATAAAAATAATCCCAGATGACAAAGCATTTGTTCTTTAGCTTTGTTTCATTAGGTAAAGATAGTTATACTCCCTGTTCTAGGTTGGATAAATGCAAAGGCTGCTGAAATTTGTTCAGGCTCTTTCTCATCTTTTTCTTTCTAACATCTGGTGAAGGTGGCCTTGTGACTGGAAATTTATCATAAGAAGACGGATATCTTCTGGGGGAGGAGAGAAGAAACCTCTTAGAATTTTTATTGAAATTTTCCCTACTTCTTTCTGTAAGAAAGGACAGAACATTCTAGTACCTAAGATTTCATTATCTGTTGACCAGAAAAATTTTGATTCTCAAAAATATTTTTGTCAGGAGCTCTTTAAGAATATAGCTCTAGGCTTTCATATATCTGTATCTAGGTGTTTTGCATGTTTCGAGCCTAGTGTATGGATATTTTTCAGTAACCAAGTTTTAAGCGAATGCTCGCCACATCTTTCACATGGACTTTTTAAAGGATTTAAAACATTGGGTCATAAAAGAAATGTGTGGCTGATATGGAATGAATATAGCTTTGCAAAACTGGGCAGCAGATCTGCATGAGCAGAAAGGAAAAAAACATGGATGTGTTATGCATCATGAGCACTGCCCTTTATTGAAATACTTATAATAGTGTAGCACTTAGTCACAGTTAATGTCTAGAAGTATTTTAACATAAATAGAAATGAATTTAAATGGGAATATGTGACTCGAAACATTTTGGAATATAGAAGACTAGAATTTGGATGAGTGCAGAGATGGCTGGGTTTATCTGGAGATGTAAGCCTGGGCAATTAAGCATGAACATTAGAGAGCTTGGAAGCTGATGGCCAGACCTGTTCCTACTTTGTCTACTACCTTCATGTTTTTTTTTCCTTCAGGATGCGTTGACCTGCTAAATGTAGTAAGCTCTTTAGGATACCTGAGATAGAAATACTAGCTTTGTAGATACTCTTTCTGAATGACATTCAATTAAAACTTTTCTTTTTCTTCCTTTGTTTTTCTCAGGCTTTGGAAAGCAATTCAATGTCCTGGTTTGATAGTGTTGTCATTAACTTTTAGTTTATCTTTTTCTAATAAGTTATACTATACTCAGTCTCAATGTACAATAGAATAAACTCCTTTCCTTTTGTAGCTGTGAACTTGGAAATGAGAAAAAAGACTAAGGGTATTCCAGTCAGAGAATTGAATCTGTGCTGGGTTAGAGGTCATTACATGATATAGCAAAACATGTTAGATGAGAATAGTATTTTCCTCCCTTTCCCAAATGGATTTAATTTCTTAAAGTTGTTGCTTTACCTATTAAGTCTAGGTCATTTAAATGTTGTTGCTTCCACCAGCAGCAGGTGGAAAAAAGCTCATATTATTCAGCTGGTACCCTCTGAACCCATTGAAGCAAATTAAGGATGTCACAGATAACCAGTGGTGATGTTGAAAACCTGAAGAAATCTTTTTTTTTTTTTTTTTT